>JABXWE010040090.1:0-20181 GCA_014611495.1 Limonius californicus
ATATTCATGACAACTTGTGATACGATTTGTAAATTTTGACGATATTTTACAATAAGGACCACCCTAATGGCATCCGATATCATACCAAGTTTGAAGAAGATTCGTTGACTCATTTGGACACAGTAAAGAAATAACCATTTTTTTCCATCGCCTTTGAAGCCTTATAACTCGAAAACTAAAAACTTTTTATTCACCTTTTTTTCGATAGATCGTCTCTATTTAGTCCGTCGAAACTGCAGTCGAGAGTTTTCGGTGTAGTAACCGGACACCCTGTATATATATATATATATATATAGGATACGTTTTACAATTTATTGTTTAATAAAAAAAAGTCAACTAGAAAAACACGGTAAAATATCATCTGGGAATGATTACTATTTACATTAATCGAATATGTTTGCGCCCCTAACTAGTTTCATGAAAAACCTAAGTTGAGATGCAAAAGGATATTTTTTTATGTTTTGGTTAGTTTAATTCGGAAATACTGTCAAAATTTCCATACCTATGTAAATTCGAAGTACTTTTACAAGTAAATTTAGAATTAAGAGCTAGGGTGCAAGGAACGAGTATTTCAAGGAATTGTTAATATCCAGAAGGATGGAAGTCGTTTCTTAATGAGTGACAACGGTCCAGATGCCGAACAAAGAATCGTTATTTTTGCCACTGATTCATCATTAAAGTACCTCAATGAATCAAGGTTTGATGTAGTTCACTTGTTGAGTTTTTACCGTAGTACGTCTGGACACCTATGGCCGGTTTTCCTATTAGTAAAACTGTTAATTCCTGCAGTAAGCATCGATATATACGATACATGATGAATTTATATAACATACAGACCAAGTATTGATTCGATGGTTTTAAATAGTCTAATTGAAATCCTAAGGGGGATTAGAATTGTATTTTTTAATGGCATTCTTTTAACGAATTCAAACCACAATAGTGATCGGTTATTAGTTTCTATGTTTGTAGGCGAGGCAGCTTCCAGCTATTGTTTCGACTATGATGGAATATCCTGGGAGAGTAAGTATTTCTTCAAGATTTGCTTTTAGTCATTAATGAATAAACAAATGTTTGCATACTTACAAAAATCATCCATCTAATTTACTTAAATATTTTCAACATTCTTAATGCTGGCAGCCAATTATTATATTAGTAATTAAACCGTTACGAAAACTAATGAAATTATTTCTTCCAGCTGGAAATCGTGAACAAGGAAGAGCTTGTACAGACAACGCATTATACTGCGTAGTCAGTGATGGTGGTTTTTCACACATATATGTCTGTACGCCATGTGATGCTAGCAAATACTGTAGTTAAGTGATAATTGTATCTTTCCTATAATATATTAAATACTAATATATAGACTAACGCCCTAAAGTTAGAGCCAAAAAAAAATTTCAGTGGTAGGTTAAGTGCCTCGTACGGTCAAGTCTGGTTAATGAAAATAATTCTATGACTACATAATGATAAGTATGTGTACTAAATTTGAAAGAAATATCTTTAGATTTGTGGAAATTACAATAAAAAGAAAAAATAAAAAATTATAACTTCTTAAGGAAGGACTTTTGTACTAAGGTATATTAAGTATAATCGGTTTATTTTAACCTATAGAATCTATGGCTAAACGCTGGCCCATTCTTTCTGAGACACCCTGTATACACATTTATCCAATACAAACAATTTCAATATCGGCTATTTTATATTAATAACTCTATTGTATTTACCTATAGCAAAAAGCACAAATCCAAATTATTTCACCTTTGCGCGTGGTCCACGTGCAACTGCGAATATTTGTCAGTGTATCATTGAGATGTGTCATCTACGTATGTATCTTACTTTCCCGAATAAATCGCCGCGGATAGAATGCAGCCATAAATCGTTAGTGTCACCATCGTTATAAAACATTACCGTATAATTCTTATTGTAGGGGTATTAGACACTGCCTGTATTATTTTAATTGCGCGCATGCGTAAATAGAAGTTATCTACTACGCGTTGAATCATGTGCGCTCTGATACTGATATAACCTTAAATTTTTAAAGATGTTATAAAATGTGTTTAAAGCTACCTTCATTACTAAAATTAAAATTCAATATAGTCACATATCACAAGCAATAATTATAACAAGTTCTTCAAAATAAGGAACAGTGGCAAACATGGCAGAAATATCTGCAGTGGTTGTACGTGCAAAACCCGCAAGAAAAGTTTTTACAGCAAAGAAACTAAGCAAGGTGCCAGATTCACTGCTAGAAAACAAGAAACTGCAACAAGCCATCAGCGCTCTTCCAGCAAATTACAATTTCGAAATTCCTAAAACAATTTGGCGAATACAAGAACTGGGTGCCAAGACTGTAGCTCTCCAAATGCCCGAAGGACTCCTTATTTATGCAACTACCATTTCAGACATAATCCGTGAGTACACTACAGCTGACACAGTTATAATGGGGGATGTGACTTATGGTGCTTGCTGCATCGACGATCTCACTGCCAAGGCCCTAGGTGTGGACCTTCTAGTCCATTATGGCCACAGTTGCTTAGTTCCTATGGACCCCAACAGCGAGCTAAAGCTCCTTTACATATTTGTGGACATTAAAATCGATTCCTTGCATTTCATTGAAACTGTGAAACTGAATTTTCCTACAACCAAAAAGCTAGGATTGGTAAGTACGATACAATTTGTGGCAACCCTTCAAGCAGCAGCAAATCAACTCCAAGAGCAAGGTTACACTGTCACGGTACCACAATTCAAACCACTTTCTCCTGGGGAAATTTTAGGCTGCACAGCCCCTGTTTTAAAATGCGTGGATGCAGTTATTTATTTAGGTGATGGTCGGTTTCACTTGGAAGCCGCCATGATAGCAAATCCAAACCTAGAAGCATACAGGTATGATCCCTATAGCAAAAAATTCACCAGGGAATACTATGAACACGAAGAAATGCGAGCAGTTCGCCAAAAATGCATTGCGGATGCAAAGGTTGCTGAAAAATTTGGAATTATTATGGGGACCCTCGGCCGTCAAGGCAACCCAAAGGTTGTTGATCACTTGGAAAAGCGGTTGAAGAGCTGCAACAAACAAACCACTGTCATATTGTTATCAGAAATATTCCCAGCGAAGTTGGACTTGTTCCAAGGGTTGGATGCGTTTGTTCAAATTGCATGTCCAAGGTTGTCCATCGACTGGGGGCGAGCATTTACAAAGCCCCTCCTTACGCCATACGAAACAGCAGTTGTTTTAGGTGATGCCGAGTGGGTTGCAGATAAAAATGGTTCCAGTTATCCCATGGATTTTTATGCTTCGGCGAGTTTAGGGCCCTGGACACCAAATCATAAGCCTGGTCAGAGAGAAACAATAAGCAAATGCTGTGGAAAATGTACATGAATGTATAATTAAGTTCTTAGCCTACGTGTAAAATTTAATTTAGGATTAATTTTAAGTTAATTATTTCTTGCCTTTTTTGAAATTGAGATTAACTAATAAGTATATATTATTTTATTATAACAATGTGTGTTTCATTTATTAGCTAGTTAATAAAGTAATTATTATTAAAATTATTAGTATCACATCTACTTGTTGATTAATTTTATGTTAAAAAAATTAAAAGTTAAAACCTAGAGTTGTGAGTTTTGTAAACCTAGTCAACTTAATATTGTTATGTTTTATTAATCAAAGACGTAAATGAAGTGGGTTTTTAAGTTATTTGTATATAATGTATTTGTATGGAGACAGCTATTTAATAAATTTTATGTTCCGACTTGAATTTTAAATGTATGTAAGCACCGTACCAGCATGCAGTAATCTGCAAATAACTGATATGTAGGTTGGATTGCATATTGTTAAGCTTCCAAGCAAGTACTTGTGTTTGATTTCCCTTGTATATAATATGAGGATAATAAACCATTGTGATATACAGGGTGTTAATGAATTGCAGGGGCAAACTTATAAGACTTAAAGTAGGTATACATGAAGAAAAAAACATTTTTTGTTAATAAATGTACGGTCAACAGTGTTTCCTTTCAGGGATAGAACTTCTCAAAGATTCTTCAAGAAGCGCCTAAATGTAGGCAACTCAATTTACTACCTACTATTTGTTTCCATAACGACGGAATTTGAATTTGGAAAGAGGGCTTTATTTATCCTGTATTAATTTTCCGTAAATTGAGTTGCCTACATTTAGGCGCTTCTTGAAGAATCTTTGAAGAGTTCTATCTCTGAAAGAAAACACTTTTGACCATACATTTATTAACCAAAAATGTTCGTTTTCTTATATACTTTAAGCCCTAGAAGTTTGTCCCGGGAATTCATTAACACCCTGTATCTACTACATATTTTGCAACTTTCTTGTATTAAACCAAATGTCCGACATATTTTTACCTTTTTAGCCAGTATCTACTGTTGTGTTTTTAATATTTTCATAGATATGCTTTTTTTACTGGTAAGAATATTTATAAATGTAGATAACCAAATATGCATCTTCACTCCATAATTCAATAACGATATTTTGCGAACTTTGCGAAATATTCTGGCTGGTTTAAAGGAATTGAATAATCGCATAAATTTAGTGAAAACACGTTTTGGAAATATTTCATTATCATTTAAAGAATGATTAGTTTCAATTAAACAACATTTCTCAAATGGTTTGGGTCAGGCTACTAACCCAAAATCAAGTTGAAACAGTGTGACGCCTGACAATAATTTCCAAGGGAAATTTCTCCACACTGGGTAAGTAAATATACGGTTAATGATAGCCTCCCGGAACCTCAATCGAAGATGGGCGGTTCTCTGCTTTGCTTGGATAAATACACTAATTAACTTTACGTTAATTACCTGAAAGGGCGCCACCGACTTATAAAAATAGTACACTACCATTAACTCATATGTCGATCGGTTAGTCGGACCCCAAGTTTATTACTTACTTAATTTGTTACTAAAAAAATACAATGATAGGGAAACAATAAATAATAAGTCCAATTGCAGCAACGATATTTAATGTCAGCATAAACACAAATTAATGGTTCATAAACCCAAATTAACAACATTAAAGTACTTGTGTGTTTGATTCCTGTATCGGTACACAATTACCAGCACGCATTCACTTAATATAGCAACTAACAATTAATATTTTTGAGCTAAAGTAAAAATACTGCGTTTTTCTTTCCCCTACAAGCGCCCTCAAGCCGCGTCATACACCCTAGACGTGAAAGGCCTTCCAACGGTCTACAGCGCACCTCAGAAGTCGAAATCGCCGTTAAACCCGAATAAAACGCACTATTACCGCTCAGGTTGACTTACTCTGTATATCAAGTGAAACTCCCGTGATTATGTACGCTAATACTTATACACGCTAAGATAACACTGTATTGAGCCGTAAAACTAATTCAAAAACACCCTATGCAATTACAACCCAGTTCATCTACCCCGTAATATAAAGAAATTCTTACACATAAACAAGGAGTAATTACATCGACTCCAAAATCATCAAAATTAAAAATTAATGAGCACTTCCCTGTTTGATCTGGAATGGCGAACGTTCTTGAAACGGCCTCGTGTTCGGCACCTGTTTTCACTCGCAGGCTAACTGGTTTGAACGCAGATCCAACAATTGAAAGTGCAGAAAACTTCGGCAAAATCTCGCCGTCCCCAAATTGTCTAAATTCGAATATTAGGAAAATGTTAGGCCAGCCATAACTTTACAAAAAGGATAAAACTTACCAATCGGTAAACTCCGATCGATCCGACAAAATTACAATAGAATCGAAACGTTGATCAAAGCGACATTAATGCCAATAACGTACATCTAACAATCAACTAAAGATCACGTTATAACTTTAGATTTCCTCAAAAAATCGAGATGAATTCAAAGTGAAACACACTTTAGCGAGAAAAATCTAATGCAACGATTCGTTCGCTTCTCCCAGACGCAAAAATGTCCGACCGGAAATCCTGTTTTCCCAAAAGTCAACACGTGCAGCTCCTATATGCTGAGAGAGAGAGGGAAGCGCAAATTTGTGCACTCTTGAGCCCAGTGTGAAATGGGTTGCGAATAACCTAGGCTAAAATAGCGTTAAACAGTACTGTTGCTTGGAGTACAAAGTAGTTTAAGTTTTTTGTTAAATGAAAAAGCTCTTTCTTTGTAACAAACTAATCAAATAGAAACGAAAATAAATGTCCGCCTGTTTATATTTCTAAAAAGCAAAATCAACCCAAACAGGCACAAGAATAATGAACAATCTGAAGTAAACATCCATTAGTTTATATAGTATGTGTAATATATAGTTTTATATGGGAACTAATCCATCCCAAAAAAAGGGATTCTCTCTCAGCCGTTAGCCATGCACTCCTGAATGTAGTCCTCTCCCATTTCTCTCCATTTGATTCTATCTGCAACCATTTGCTCACGTCGTTGATCCATCTCCGTTGTGGTCTTCCCACGCTTCTCTTCGTTTCGCGCGGCCTCCACTGCACAATATTTAGTGCCCATTGATCACTGTTTTGTCGTGCTACGTGACCGACCCCACGCCACTTCAGTTCTGCCACTCGCTTGATTATGTCCGTCACCTTCGTTCTCCTGATCTCTTCATTTCTTATCTTGTCTCTTAAGCAGACACCAAGCATCGCTCTCTCCATCGCCCTCTGCGTCACTCTGAGATGGTTTGCGGCGTTTTTGTTATAGCCATCGTCTCTAAACCATAGTGGTATAACACAAATATCGTACACTTTACGTTTTAAATTTATGGGAATTTTACTGTTCATTAAAATGTATCCCATCTTTCCAAAAGCCGCCCATGTAAGTCCTATTCTTCGTGTTATTTCCTTGGTTTGGTTCTCTTTGTTTATCTTGATAAGGTGATCCAGATAAATGTATTCGGAGACATTCTCAATCTGGTGATTTTCTATGGAAATCCGTATATCAGCTTGACTCACAGTTTTTGTCTTCTTTTCCTTCATTTTTAAACCGATTGCTATGGATGCTCGATCAAATTCTTGAAGCATTAGTTCCAGTTCGTTTACGTCACTAGATATTGAGACCAGGTCATCAGCAAATCTTAAATGACTTGAATGAACCATCAATTTTTATACCCTTATTTTCCCAGGACAACTTTTTGAACGCATTTTCCAAAGCCAAGGTAAACCGTTTCGGTGATGTGGCATCGCTTTGTCTGACTCCTCTTTTTATAGACATCTTATTTGTTTTTATACTCTCGTCAATTTTAAATTGCAGAGACGCATTTTCGTGAATGTTTATTATAATATTTGAGTACCTGGCATCTATCCTAGCCTGGTCCATAGCTTCTAAGAATGCCCACGTCTCAATAGAATCGAACGCCTTGTGAAAATCTATAACGGCTAAGTGAATTGGTATATTATATTGCGCCAAAGTGCTTCCGAAAGCCGGCTTGTTCCGCGGGCTGATAGAAGTCAAGTTTCTGCACAGAACAAATCCAAGAGTTTCTGTGTCAAGCGATTTGATATTATTTTTGTAAGAAGTTTATGCAGGTGTAATAACAAGCTGATGGGCCGGTAGTTTTCTATATCCGCCGTGTCGCCTTTTTTGAACAGTAGCACTACTTCCGAGTTGTACCAATCTGTCGGGCTTTTTCCTTTTATAAGCATTTATTTAATAATACATATATGAATAGCTTTTTCTACAGCCTTGCCGCTTGCCTCCCATTTTCGACATTTCTGATGTAATTTGGTCTTCTCCGGGGTATTTTCCATTTTTCATTTGTTTCAGTGAGTCTTCTCGTTCTTTCGTACGACATTTTCGAATTCATCTTTTCTCACATTGACTCGTCTGTTTGTTTGACCTATGCATGTTTGATCGCAGTCCTGGCAAGGAATTTCGTAGACATCTTGATTCTCCAGGGATATCCTTGTTTTGGGGTTTCCTAGAATGGAGCTGATCTTTCTGTTGGTTGTGAATGTTGTTTCCACATTGTGTCTTCGTAGAATTCTAGAGATTCTGTCCGTTGTTCCTTTGACGTACTGCAAATGGGTTTTGGATATAGGTTTTTCTTTTTCAATATGTGGCTTAGCTCGGCTGGGTTTAAGTGAATCATTGATGGTTTGATTCTTGAAGCCATTTTGTCGTAGAGCTTTTCGAAGTTTCTCCATTTCCTGGTCTATGATTTCTGGGTCTGCGAGTCTTTGAGAACGGGTGACCAATGTTTTAACCGCTGATCGAAGTTGTACCGGATGGTGGGTGTGACTCCGCGTTCAGATAGCGGTCTGTATGAGTGGGTTTCCGGTACACTGTGTGGCCCAGGTTTCCGTCCGAATTTTTTTTGACCAAAACATCCAGGAACGGTAGTTGGTTTTCTAATATCATTTCCATTGTGAGTTTGATGTTTGGGTGGAGACTATTTAGGTAGTCCAGGAAGTTGTTAAGATGTGCCTCTCCATGTTGCCAAATAACAAAGGTGTCGTCCACATATCGTAGCCAGAGTATGGGTGTGTGTACTGCTGTTTCTAGTGCTTTTTGTTCTAGGTTTCCAATAAATAGATTCGCTATGACTGGGGATAACGGAGAGCCCATTGGTGCGCCTTCTATTTGCTTGTACCGTTGGCTGTTGTGCAGGAGGTACGTGTTCTTGTGGCAGTATTTCGTCAATTCCATTATGTGGGCTGGTGGATAATGTTTTGTTTGATTATGTCCAGCGATTCTTCTATTTATGAGAACGTTGGTAAACAATGACACCACATCGAAACTTACTAGTAACCAGCCTGGCTTTACTTTTTCCTTCCTCAGTAACTCGACGAAATGACTTGCGTTCTTAACGTGCGGCTTCTTCGGTGTGACGTTGTAGATGTTTTGCCAAGTAGGTATCTTGCCAGCTGTTGTAGGGGGGGGGGTCCTATTGAACTGATAATTGGCTTGAGAGGTACTCCTGGTTTGTATACTTTTGGTAGCCCATACAGTTGCGGACATCTGGATGATTTCTCCCTGGGTATCAGCTGTCGTTGTGTGTCTTCGGCGATAGGGCTATGTTTGATCTTGTTTTTTGTAGTTTTCTCTAGGTATGTGGTAGGATCCGTGGTGATGGGCTGGTAGGCCGGATCTTGTAGTAGAGAATTTATCTTGGAGTTGTATTCTGTACTGTTCATAACTGCTGTTGCGTTGGACCTTTCAATTATATATTTTTTCTAAGTAATATTTGGATATAGATGTGAAGAACAGTTTAACAAGGTTTTCATAATAATTAATTGTAATATTATTAATTTAAGGTGATTTATGTTTAAAATGTATATGAATTGTGTTAAAAAATAATTGATAGGGCGTATGAGGTGTCAAAACATTCCTTTTTAAATAATATAATTTCAGTTTTTAAGTAAATCATTTTCAAAAAGTTATTTAAATATTTAAGATTTGGTTAATTTGTGTTAATTCCATTCTGCTTTCCCACTGGTTGAGAAAGTCACATGTTTTTCGTAAAACGTACTTATTTTTGTTTGTATTATAATGTTGCTATGGTAACTTGTTAAAAAAAAGGGAAAAAAAGAACGGAGGAAAATTTCAACGTGAACAGACGCTCATCTGGCGAATCAATTAAAATTGTAAATTTGTGTTTATTATATCCTGTTTAAATAAAACTATGCTATTAAGTGTTACGGTTCAAATCAACGGTACTTGTTACTTATCTGTGTGAAAAACGTATCAAATTCAGTAAATTAGTTAAGAATCAAGAATTTGGGGCGGAGTATCGAAGTAGCGTCAGTAGACTTCAGTTGTTTTTTTTTCTACATGTTTTGCTTGTATCTGCGTTTGACGTTTAAAACGTCAACAAACATCAAGGTTGGATATCATCCACAAGTTGAACAATAAGTTTAATACTTGTTAATTATTTGGGAGATATTCGCATGATATTCTGGAGCTACAACTGGAATAACAATCGAATTTAATTTAAAATAATTTAAAACAAATAAGTCATGTCGATTCAGCAACAATGTGAAAAGTGAAGTAACTTTAGGATTAACAATTTCAAAAAAAAATATAGAGGCCCAACGTATTTATGAGTTTATTGGTGTATTTGAACATCTGAACTAATAAACAGTAAATAATATTTGAGTTAATTACCTTGTGAAACGATTTTACGAATACGAAGATACTCAGTCCAAAGTTTATCTGTGAGGAATTTAGAAGAAAGCAACAAGTGATGGAGTTTCATTTTGAAGTTCTAGATCAACAGTGCGCAGGAGTGCCATTCTAATTTCATCTGGTGAATTTTACCAAGACCAGAAGAAAATAAGTAAGTGGTTCTATGTGAAGAGGTAGGTCCGTTTAAAAGCGATTTGTTAAATTAGACCTTACTATTTCTTTCATGTAATTTTGTCATTTAATTGGTAAAATTGTTTAACGTTTCATAAGAAAATACTTAGATAATTCGATAACATTTAATTCATTTCTTTGTTGCATCTATATTTTATAAGTTCATGTTTACTACCTTGTATCCTTCGCCTTGTTCAGTTAACCAGCGCAAGAGTTTAACTTTAAAGCTTATACAGCAGTTACCAAAATTTAAATTATAAACCCTGAGATAAGAATTCTTTTAAAGTTTATGTTTGAAGTGTGCCTTTTGTGTTGTTTCAACAACTTGTTTAATAATATTGTAATATTTATTTGCTAATGAACGCGATGCACGCAAACAAACGCACCAAACTAACATAGATTTAGGGGAAGTACAGCGCTACAACGAATTGTCACCTTTTGCTGATTGGTTCGTATTCGGGAATAATCGTATTATATACGAATCAATGAAATGCCGCGATAATTTGTATCAGCGTAAATTTTGAGCTTCATTTTAGGCTTCGAACAGACCGCGATATATACTTAATCAGCGTTAATCGAGGAAGCGTCAAACGAGGTCTTCATGTTCGCATCATCTTCGATTGTGTTTTGTATCACTTTGGTATTGTAAGCTCTTAGATCTTTCCGAATATGTTTACTGAAGTTCTTGTTTAACTGTTTGAACTCCTGTGTGGTTCGCCCTTCATTTCGTCTTTCTTCCATAAATTCAATTGTTTCTGGATTTAATTTATTGTGTTTTTTGCTGTTTTTCGTGCACATCTTTTTTGTTGCTACTTTAATGCTCGACGTTATTTTCTTTCTTAACTCATTGAGTTGATTCTTCAATGAGTTTTGACGTTCGGCCCCTTTTATTGAACGCACTCCGTATGCGCGATAGTTACTTAGCTTTCTGCAAACGCAGCTTTAATTCGAGTCTTTACACTGTTAAGTGCAGGGAAAGACGGAAGTCAGGCTCTAGTTCTCGACCTGAGTGTTACGCAGATTTAATATTACCTCCGGGCGTCCGAATCAGTGTAATTTACCAATACGTAATTACTTTCGCTTTCTGCGGTACCATTCATGGCACGTCCGAATGAGAATATTCGGTTTCCCAAAAATTCCGAAAATATCGCTTAAAGTACCGATTTGGGAAATTTTGTCGTATGACGCAATATTGAAAAATCTTCCAAAACCAAGCGGTTGCGAGAGAAGCTAACTGCAGAAACTCCATCACTACACTTGGGCCTGACTCAAGCTTTACACCCCCTGAAGGGCCAATTTGTCATCGAAAAAGGTAAATTTTCAAAACCTTCAGCTGCTTCATTTTTTAGTTTACCGGGGGGGGGGGGGTAGCCTCCTGAAACACACGCTGTTGATAGTGAAATCTTCTGAAACTAGTTTATATTGTGTGTTTTATTGGAAGAACTTTAACGATATAAGAAAATACTGCGTGTACAAGGCCTTCTTGCAATACCTTTGACAAAATTCTCTCCCCCTCTCCACCTCTGATTTACGCTAGAGTATGCCGTCGTTTACGTGTCATAATTGCGTTTAAACTCGTGACAGAGTCTGTAGAGTATTTGTGGATATTCACCCATATGTTCGCTTAGTTGCTCTGTTGTTGGATACAAACTCCTCTTCCTCACTAGTTTTTTCCTTTCATTGCATATGTTTATATTGAAAGTTGCTCTCACTAGCCTGTGCTCGCTGATTGTATCAAATTTATTTAGGACGGAGCCGTCGACACAAATGGATCATTTGTAAATACTGTAAAATATCGCCGTTCTCATCAAATTTTGACACAAGGTTTAAAATTCGTGCATCAGCGTCCCGATATTTTTTTAATTTAAAGTGGAATTATTACCAGTAACCAGCCGGTTATTTTTGATGATAATTAAATTTCTCTACCACAAAACACATTTTTCTCTACAAAACCTTATAACCAAACATGTTCATAAATTCTTTCCGACTGCGCGAATAAAAATAAAGAAAGGAAACCCCAACATGAATCTACTTCAGTAAAATCAAGGATCAGCACCTTTTAAACAGGATCTAATTAAAGGTCATCGCCGTGGTTACTGTGGGGTATCGTTTTCTTTCTACCCGTCTTCGAATAAGAAAAATGACGCAGAAACCTTTTTGTCTGGGAAAATATATTCCGGTAAATGAATTCCGCAGCAGCGCGGCTTCCAGCCCAAAAGTGTTTAGTTTCATTTGGCCACTTTCCGCCGCAATTTTTGCTAAATTGTTCTCGTAATTTAATGGAAAATCTGAGACAGAAAAAGGAAAATTCTTTGTAATAAAACGTGCACAAAAATTTAGGTTGTAAAACGTTTGTTTGCATGAAAACTAATTAAATATGATAAAATAATACAGAATTTTAAGCAATTCCGTGGTCAAATTTATGAATTTGTGAAAGTACCTAAAACATATAAACATAAATAACGGGTGTTCAAAAATTCAACCGTATAGAGTTGGTTATGATTTACTAAACTGGAATGTACTCAGGGGTGAATGTAACTCGGAACTCTCCGGCAAAAGGTTTCCCTTCTCCATAAGAAATTTCCCTTTATCGAAAACCAAATATATATTCCATTACCCTTTCATCAGTCCATCTTAGTAATCCCTAGTCTTTTCCTCATATACTTAATCTTATTGCGGTGAATTTTCTTTCAATGCAATGGCCATGTTTCACTTCAAACCACTGAATCCAAAATAAACACTAAACGATTTCTCACTGGAATATGTGCGCGTTATCTACCCGTCCGACGATGGATAGCGTGCGGCGAGAGGTAGATGCACGGTCAACACTCGTCCTTTGCACATGACGCCACAAGCTTCTTGTGTTTCATGTCATATCATATTTCATACTATTTGTGACAATTCACATTTTACTTTTTCTGTGACTTCAGGATCATTATTTATTGGTAGTTGATATGTTTTTTTCCAGAAACGTTCTTTTCAGAACGAAACCTTTTCTTGGCTTTGTCAGGTGATTATTTTACGGTACAAAATGGTTTTAATGCTAGAACAAAAAACCTTCATAATTGAAAATTACTGCCGAAATGCTGTAAAAGTTGATGAAATTTTGACACAGAGTATTCCTCGTTTACAATAGAATTTTGTAAAAAGTTTCCAAATGCTATTTTTATATACCAGCAGATTAGAGAACCTTTACCTTTGTGTTGGTCAATTTTGAATAAAAATGATAATGTCGTTAAAAACATAGTGGTCGGCCGACAAAAGTTACAGATGAAGTTGTTGCAGCAGCGACTAAAATAAAAGATAACACTTCTATTCGCCGTTTATCGCTATCAATAAATTTATCTATAAGAACATTTAATAAGTTGTTATACAAAAATGTGCTTTTATATCCATATCGAATGCCAACAGTTTATGAATTGATATCGTCAAGGCTAGAATTTTGTCCAGTGGATTTTAAATATATTCAGTTGCCATTGAGTGATTTAGTGATGAAGCTTAGTTTCATAAACTTGTTTCTTACAAAACGTAGTGATTTTCTCTTCTATTTGTTGCGCGTTTTTAAAGTACCACCGACATAGAGGACCTACAACTTAACGTGGGTTCCGACCCACAGGATGTGTAAACGGTTCTATTCCATAGAAGAAGAAGAAGATTTACTAGACAGAATACCTCATATGTTTGCCTTGCGCGACAGAACGATCGTTAAAATGTTCCACGTCTAGAAATTGTTAATTTAGGATGAGATTTGTCGAAAACCCTTTCATCTGTTTAAACGCCCCCGCATTCTTAAAAAGATGGTATTTGGGCAGCTGTGAAGGCAAGACGATTCAACAATTTATTAATGAAAGATTTATTTTCAACGGCACGGGGTCAGAGCACATTATACTCCCAAACTTTGTAGTTTTTAAGGGAATGATTTGACAGTATACTTAGCACAAACACAGGTAATACATGTCCAGCACGTTCTTTCGATTTTTGTTCATGGCCTTCTCTCAGAGAACTAATATTTTCAAAATTTAGATAAATTAAAAAAGTAAATAATTGAGAAATTGGAAGAAATAATTAAAATGCCCCAATTTTTGGAGAACATATTGAATGGTATTAGACGAAGAGCCCATAAACGTTTTGAAGCAGGTAGTGAACATTTTGATCTGTTTTTCTCCTTTTGGGGGGTTGTCGTGCCACTTTTGCTAATCTATTTTTTGTAAATTCTTGTACAGCTGATATTCCATTTTATTCTGTTTATTTCTGCTATATTAGATTGCTTTCTAATAACTTCTTGTCTTATATGGTCTCTTCTGGATTTGCCAACTATTTCTGTAAGTGTTCACATTGCGCTATGTTGTTGTAGTCTGCCCTCATTTCTGATGTATTAGGACAGGCCAATTTAAATAAATTTTAAGTTATGTTGCTTACTTTTGGTGAATACCACGGGAATGCGGCTGCAGCCGCAATTTATACATCAGGCGCTACCCAAATAGAAGACCACCGCCTGGAAAAATATTTAAACACCTTCAAAGTAAGGTAAATTTGTTAATTCTAGAAGATGTAGACTCAGAAACAGACATGGTAAATAAACTAGCAGTGTTATAGGCAGTGAATGAGAGTCCTCGTGCAAGTCAAAGAGATCTAAGCACAAATGCGGGTATTCGTAAAACTTCAGTTAGAAGAATTCTGGAAGCAAATGTATTTCATCTCTAAAATGTTACTTTGGTGCACGAACTGCATAAATTTCTTTCAGAATCAACTTCTCTTGCAGTGAAGTAAAATTTTCGAACAATGATGAAGTGAATAGGTATAAATAGCGCAAGAGAATCCACACTGAATGCGTGTTGCCCATTTTCAAAGAGATTTTTCTTTAAATGTTTGCTGTAGCGTAGTAGTTAACCACATTACCGTACTGTTTTTTCCATTCATTCATACTACCCCCCCCCAACCGCTTTCGCATTACTTCAGGGGGTGCGGGCGTCCCTTACATACTAAACATTCATGCCACATGCACCCTAAACTTAACTAAGCGAAATGCGGTCGCCCCAGTCGGGATATGAACACCCCAGCCGATCGGACCGCATTTCACTGTGACTTCGAGTGACAGCGTGTAACCGCACCGCTCCACCGAGGTCCCGTTATTGCCATACTGGACACTTTTATTTGGATTTCCTACAAAACATTTTCCCGGCTTGCTAGAAGATGTAGAACTCAATGTATGAAAACAACTTTGGTACCAACACAATGGCTGTTATCATTACAGTTGGATTTTTAGGAGCAACTTAATAAAGTATTTGGAAAAAATTGGATTGGATGAAGAGCTGTGCTACCATCATCACCAAGGTATTGTTATATGATTCCATTAGCCTGTTTCCTTTGGGATACAATTAAAGAAACGAACTCCGGTAGTAAATGAGTTTGATTTACAAACTAGAATAATCGAGGCGTGAGTTACATATCCAGCTATGCTACTGTACTAGGACCCCTCTATCTTATCGACCCTCCTTATCATGTGCATGCTTTAGTATATAATCGATTTCTTATATTAGTTAAGTCAGTCTAAATCTGTCCATTGCTGTTGCATGTCCTTATGTACATCAATGTTTTGATATTTTGAAAACTCCTATGTCAAATAAAACTGCATAGTAAAATTAAATTGTTTTAATCGTTTCGGTCCACGAATCGAAACTCGTGCACATCAATAACACATTTTACATAATCTTACGATTACGATTTAATTTACGTAAATTGTAATCTCGCACGTTGTGAACAGACTTAATTCCGCCCGACAATGAAGTTATGTTCGTTAGACAATTTTTAATATTGCCGACATACTTCTGTGCCCTATGGGGGAGGGGTTTCAGTAAATTATACAGAGTGCTTAAAAAACCGTCGAATAATTTACCCACGTATAGTATCCATCAAACCAAACAAAAAAGACTTAATCCACATATTTCCGCAAATCAATTATTTAGAAAGAGAGGCTATTTTGTATTTAAAATAATGAACTACAATGCAGGTTTTCCATTTGCCATGAAAAGCAAAATTTAAGTCAATATTATTTGTTTACTGTACACAGTTATATTCCGTACCATATCCAGCGGGTACAAGCCCTTGCTGCTTCTGATTATGCTACAAGAATGGCGTTTTAGATTCATACTGAAAAAAATTGCAGAAAACACAAGCTTTCTTGCCAATGTTTTATTTTATGAAATTATTTTTACGAATATTGGAATATTAATCATGTTTAAGCAGATGAAAATCTCCACGTTGTTGTCGGGTGAAGAAATCAACATCGATTTTCGTTAAATGTTTGGCTGGGTATTCTGGAAGACCGCATTATAGGTCCACTATTTTTACTAAATCGTTTGACTGGTGAACTGTATCTTGACTTCTTGAATAACTGTTTAATTCCACTCCAAATTTTTGAATCAATGTCGGGGAGTACCTGTAAGGATATAACCCAGTGGTCGCCAACCTCTTCAATGTGTTGAGCTACTTTGTTAATTTTGGAATAAACAGCGAGCTACCCACACGGAAGCCACGTAACGCAACGTAAATGAAATAATCCACAGTTAATTTATCATTATATGTATTTATTTTACTATTTAACTGGCAATACATAATACATAGGTACTAATAATAAACTAATAACAAAATAACTAATATTACTAGTACGTACTTGTTCATAGCTACATTCCTACCTATCAAACGAAGGTGTTTGAAAAATAAACACAAACTTTTATCCAGCCACAACGGCATGTCACGTATGATTTAAAAATAGTTAATAATAACAACAAAAAAGTAACGCACTATCATGAACATAAACATTGAAAAATAAAAAAGCACGTTCAATGAGAAGGCTGACACTCAGACTCATCGATAATTTTTTTAATGTTTGCAGTATAATTTGATGCAGCCATTCGAATACAATTATCCAAATGTTCATCTGTAAGTCGATTGCGATATTTGTTCTTAATAAACTTCATATTGGAAAAAGAAGATTCACACAAATAGGTTGAACTGAATAATGCTTTCACTTTCAAGGCAACACGGCATAGAACTGAATATTTGTCTTTACTTACAATAGGCCAGATACATTCAGTACTTGAGACTAACGATTTTAAGGCTAAATCATTTTGAAACTCAATGACTTCCATTTCTGTTGCAGCGATGTCTTCGCCAAAGTTCTGCATAACACAAGTTGCAAACTGTTGGATATCAATTTCCATAAAGGGTGAAACAACAAACTGCGCTACTAAAGCCATTTCATTGAAATCCTTAAAACGATTTTTGAAGTTATTCTTCAGGGTAGAAATTATTTCTACATGATATTTGTTGTCATAGGGTTCTAATGGATTTTGAGATATTTTTTCTGAAAGAATAGGAAAATGCTTGGCATCGCTGTTAATTAGGTTTTGTTCCCAAAACTCCAGCTTTTTGATAAATGCTTTTATATCAGAAATCATTTCCGCTAGTTCTTTGTCTCTCCCCTGAAGCTGCAAATTAAGTTCGTTTAATTTCTCTGTAATGTCCACGAGAAAACCAAAATCTCTAAGCCAGATTGAATTTTCTAGTTCCGGAGTCGGTTCATCGCGTTGTTTGAAAAATTGAACTATGCCAGATAGGACATCATTAAAACGTTTCAGCACCCGTCCTCTACTTAACCATCGGACTTCAGAGTGAAGGAGTAGGTCCCCGTATTGACAGTCAACTACATCGGCCAAGGTTCTGAATAATCTTCTTTGTAACGCTTGAGCTCTAATCTTGTTCACAATTTTTACCACCAGTTTCATAACGTTGTTTAGTTTCAGGAAATTTCCACATAATGCTTGCTGATGGATAATGCAGTGGTAACAGAGAAATTGCGGAAAAGTTTCATCTTTACGACATAACGCCACCAGACCCTTATCACAACCCACCATAGCTGGAGCGCCATCGGTTGTCAAGCCTACCATTTTCGATATTGGAATTTTCTCGGAAGAAATAATATTTTTTAAATGAGAAAACAACTCCTGTCCAGTAGTGTGTCCTTTCAGTGGAATGAACTTCAAAAGATCTTCTTTAATCGTAAAATCACTAAAAACCATCCTGACGAACACGGCCATCTGGGCAGTGTCAACGACATCTGTTGATTCATCCAGTTGAAGTGAAAAATAAACACAGTTATCTAAGTCAGTTCTTAACTGTAAAAAAATATCATTGCTCATTACTTCTACACGTCTCATCACTGTATTAGCAGAAAGTTGCATAGATTTTATAGCTGAAACTATCTCGTCTTTATTTCTAAAGTTGGCAAATAACGAATCAGCAGCTTCTAAAAACGCCTGTTTTATCATTTCCCCGTCTTCATAAGGTTTCTTTTTTTGTGCAATTATCTGGGACACACGGTACGATGCTTCAGTTGCAGCCTTATTTTTGTCGACTGTTCTTAAAAATATTGATTGTTGTCCAATTAACTGTTTTTTTAACTGTTTCAGTTTCTCCTTTCTGGCGGCAGAATGTAGTGGGAATGATTTTTCAAAATTAGAATGTACAGTTTTATGATGTCTCTCAATATTTCCTTTTTTAGCAACGGAGACCGAAGTATTACATAACAAACACACATTTTTATCTTTAACTTCTGTAAAAAAGTATTGTTCTTCCCATTCCGAATGAAAGTGGTATGTCTTTACCTTCTTACAACTGCTTGCCATAATATTATTTTTGTTGTTCTCTACTAACCCAACCGCTGGACGTTGGTTACGCGTTCAGTTTTAAACTAAGCGCAATGTCGCCGCGCCGTGCGTATTTATCCCGTTCAAAGCAATCCAGATCGTTCTCGAACACTAACGCGCTGGTCCGGCTGGTCGGTTCTAGCCGATTCTAGCTTGATGGCGTCAGCGGCAGATCGCTCACCGCAACGTTGCCGCTGTTTATGTTTAATATTATGACAATTAGATTTTTTTGTGGAATTTTCGGAAGCTTCTCTGATTTTTGCAGTTTGTATTTTTTAAATAAAAATCGTTGTGAGAGCTACCAGAATTGCCTCCGCGAGCTACCGGTAGCTCGCGATCGACAGGTTGGCGACCACTGAATTATAACCTATAAAGACAGATGGATAGGAGGAGGGGTCTAATTGCAGGGCCACCTAGATCTCCTGTTTTTAACTTACTAGACCTTTGTATTCGGGCAAATGTTATATTTATTTACCTGTTAGTGCCGATACTTAAATTTTTTTAAAATAATGCAGGTTATTGATTAGAAAACAAAGTCGCCTCTATCTCTATAACAGTTGGTTTGCGGACATATGTTGATTAATATTTTTTGGTTTAGTTTGATTAATATCATACGTGAGTGAATAATTCGACCTTTTTATAAACACCTTGTATATAAAATATTGTTTAATTCGTTCCAACCACAGTTTTTTTATGTATTTGCGTTTTAAATCGTACGCCTTAGAAAATTCAAACGTATTTTCGCATTCAAAATAAACAAAAGATAAATTGTAGCAGACGGCTTATCCAATACCAAATACCCCAAGATAGAGTATAAGAATGCCGCCGCTCTAGTATTTCGTATCGGAACAAACGTTGCGATTTGTTGACTCTGGCGTGTCTCCACCCCGAGGCTATAATACATCATCCCTATTTGGGGACAAAGCCCATTGTTACTCGGATAAGGTTCCCGAATTCTTCGCAGAGCCTAACGGAGCTTTAACTTTCAGCCAATAAACCCTTCTGCATACGTCATCTAATGTAATATCCAAAAATGCCATGACCCTCACATTAGTGCACCCTCGGGGCTGGCAAAAAATTGGGAGGAAGTTCAATTTACCGAATACTCTTGGCTGACTGATTATGATCCGGATTCTGTTCCGATTTCACATCACACCCGGCTATTGATTTAAGAACGTGGGTGGTTTTTGCCAAACAGCATGATAGTT
>JABXWE010040091.1:0-19061 GCA_014611495.1 Limonius californicus
ATTTAAACAATACTTCGCAGTTACAAAACCAGATAGTACGGAAGCCAACACAATAAGTGTTTCTATTCAATTATACAGAACAGCATATTATCTACTAAGATTACATATCCCCGTTCATAAGAATGAAAAATACAGGCAAAATTACGATTTCGTATGATTTTAGGAAAGAATTTGTCTTGGTTTTAATTTTTTATTTTGCAATATCCAAGAAGTTTTAGGTTATTTAGATGTACTTTGAAATAAAAAATTAAAAATAGATCGCCGTATTTTAAAAATATTTCGGTTTCTACACTTTTGTTCAGGAATACAGATTTTTCCTAATTATGACTATTTTATTTCAAAAAACTGCTCTTCTGAAACTAATTCTTCTGAAGTGGAATTGGAAGGTAAGTGCAAAGTAACTAGTTAACTGATTACTAATATATAATATTATTATTTAAATGTTAAAAGTATTTAATAGGCCACGTGGTAGTTGTTGAAATATGTATTTATTGCCCACACATTATTGGGGAATAGATGTACTAGAGATAAGGCGAATAAGTCAGAAACACTACAAGATGGAACGGGCAGTAGAACAACACTGGAATTTGAAAAATCAGCAATGACAATATTGTGACTAACTGAGACAGAGAATAAAAGCCAGCGTTATTTTAAAACGAACAGTGAACATAAAATACTGTACAATGGAGTCGATACAAACGAAAAAGTTGTGGCGGGGGTTGCTTGTACGATCCGGACTAATTGGGAGGACAAAATTGAAAGTTGAGAATTTGTTTCGAAAAGAATAATGGTGGTCCAGTTAAGGGCAGTGTTGAGAAGTCGTCAACCTTTGATTTCGCTTAATTGTCCATTATGTTAGTACCAATACAGGATGTGCTATGCATGTGAAAATTCTGTCTGTTTATGTAAATTGTTGCAGTTTCTTAATAAAGATTCTCATTGAATAATTAATGGTAGGGATATGTTAACTTTGCAGAAATAATGTTTTTTGTAAGTCAGTCTACTACAACCAACACAACATAAAATAAAGCAGTGGTTTGAAACTTGCGTTTTATTACCTATCTTTACCATATCTGGTATAGTTTGCAACCTGCAAGAAGATTTAAGTATAATACTAGGGTATGGACCGAATGATAACCAACAAGTTAATGTTAGAGAGGCATTTTATGAGCAACTCCAGGTAGCAATTGAAAATGCAAAGGGTAAAGTAATATTGATAGGGGATTTCAATGCGCGAGTAGCAAAGGACTTAAATAGCTATGGCGGAGTTATAGGGAAATACGGAGAAGAAACTTTAGGCGAGAATGGGCGGGCGCTTCTAGAAATGTGTATGATACATAACGGGTAATAACTAATACGATGTCTGAACATCGTGGAGTACACAAATATAAAAGAATCCAAGCCAGTAGAATTGAAAAATCAATAATGGATTACATTATTGTGTATAAGAACCTTAAAAGAATAGAAAAAGACACACGCACCAGGACTACTTAGTTACAATGGAATTAATCACAGAACAGGAAACTAAAGGAAGACAATTGGTGCCGATGTAGCGGAACAGTGGAACAACTTCAAAAAAATTAACGCGAATCAGCTACAAAAGTGCGTGGGGTAGCTAGTATAAGAAACGGCAAAGAGTATACAGCATCGTGGACAACAGAGATTAAAAAGGAAGTAAGCATAAAGAAAAAATTGTGGAAGAAATATTTAAGTACAAGGGAATTGCAAGTTTTCGAAAAATATAGAGAACAAAGGAATAGAACAGAAACGGCAATCCAAAAGGGAAAAATCATACGTAGGAGAAGTTCGGAACAAAGCTTGAGAATAATTTCAATTGTACTCTGAAGTTGTTTCATAAAGCTCTCAAAAGCGTCGTAAAATATAGCAAGTACGCCATATACCAGGTGATAGAAAAAAATTGCTAGAGCAATAAGGAAACTGAAATGGGGAAAGGCGTTGTACCAAGATGCTTTAGTTCCTGAAATGATTAAATCTGTGGAAGATGAGAGACTTAAGGTGCCGTTAAAAATTATATATTTAGCATGGGAAAAAGAAACAATACCCAGAGACTTGGGAACCGCGATTATCCTCCCAGTATTTAACAGCGGCGATAACCGAATGTGCGGAAACTATAGGGGCATATCCCTACTGAGTGTAATTGGAAAGTTATGTAAAAGGATACTGAAAGGAAGACTAAGAAAAACTCTATAAAGCATGATCGACGAGGCAGAACAGGGATTCAAACCGTTGAGAAGCTCAAATGATCTAATATTTACTTTAAGACAATTACACGAAAAATGATAGAATTCAATGAAAAAATACATCTATGCTATCTAGATTTAATTAAAGCGTTTGCAACAATGTCTACAAATGTAATTGTAAAATGTATAAATGTAAAGCCAGGATCGCATAAAGACAATAAAGAGCGGGTATAAACATTGTAGGGATTGTGCTAGAACTGGTAACTATGTGTCCGGGGAATTTGAACCAAGGCAGGCTACAGTAAGTCCCTTTCCAGTCATTGTTAATATAGATGAAATTATAACAGAATGCAACAAGAGGACAAGGAGTATTCAAATCGGCTATAATAGACTTCAACCGATTTAATTAACTCATAAGGTCTTTACGGATGACATAGTATTAGTAGCGCGGAACCAAGAAGATCTACAGTTTAATCTGAATATTTACAATGAATTCTTACAGAAAAGGAGCACGGAAATAAATGTAGTGAAAACGAAGTCACTAGTGATAGGAAGATAACGGGAAGAACAGCGGTTGCTGCTGGAAAACATGCAGATAGAGCAAGTAAAGAGCTTTTAAATATTTAGGCTCATACATTAGCGATGATGGTAAATATGAAGTTGAACTAAATAACCGAATAAATGTGGTCAATAGGCTATATTATGCCATAATCAAGAATTTTATAAATAAAAGGAAGGTCTCTAAAGAAACTAAGAAGAATGTGTAACAGCGGTTTCGTGCCTACGCTACTGTACGAGTGTGACTCGTGGTTGCTTACAGAAAGACAGAAAAACAAGCTGCAAGCGTGTACAATGAAGTTTATACGTAAAATCTATAGAATTACAAAATGACAGGAGGTGGTAAGGGGTGTCCTAGGCATGAACGTAGTAGAGCGAAGACAACTTAGGTGTTTCAAGCATTTTGTACGAATGGACGAGGCAAAATACTCAAAGAAAGCGTGGGGAGTAAAGGTGCACGAAATGGAATAATGGTATTACAGAAATATCAACTCGATCGAGGCAAAGGAAGACGCTCGTAACCGTACAGTCTGGAAAAAGTTTGTGAACAACATTCCTTGACACAGCATGGCGGTACAAGAGTTTCAGGATTAAGTAAGTAAGTGTATGGTGAGTTGCAGTTTTTGTTTAGCAAATCAGGATCTGTAATCAGTTTAAAATAATCAGAATCACTCAAAATAATTTTATAAAGAACTCCAAGTAAAAATATTTTTATCATTACGTAGATTTCAGGAACAAACTGGCGGAGCAGGCCGAAAATTAAGATTAAGCTCAGCATCAACAAATTTACAAAATAGCCTACAGGTTATACAGAGCTAGACGAAAACCTAAGGAATCATTATCAACGGAAATAAATCAAGATCTTTTGCCCTTAGAATACTTGAGCAGCACCTAGTGGCCTTTAATGAAAATTCTTCACCTTCCAAAGAGGATGTTAAACATCTTGAAATACATGTTGACCGCAAACTCACTTGGAGGAAATATACAAGCTTATGTGATTAACGCAACCTACAAACTAAAATACCTGCCAATTACATGGAAGATAGCAGAAGTTATAATGCTGCAAAGGTCAGGTATAATGAGATTAATTCATACAGACCCATAATACTGTCGCCAATAATATCTATAGTAATTGAAAAACTGTTTTCAAGAAGGGAATGGTAAATCAAAATAAACCAGGTACAATTAACTCACATAATTTTTTTTTTCTTAAAGAATCTTGCAGTAACGAAGGCTCAGGATTCGAACCTGAGCGACTTTGATAGAATAACTCCGAAGACAAGCGCTGCGACCATTACTCTACCACGATCCCCTCACATAAATATCACTAACAGAAACGTAAAGAACCCGTTGCTCATCTCTCTAAATGACAATACTGTCCCTTATGTAACCTTATACAGCTCAGTGTCTAGGAATGACGCTAGATACTAAACCAAGGTCGAAGGAATATTTAAAAAAGAAAATAGCTGAGTTGGGTCTAAAATATTTATTTTTAATTTGATTTATTAACTACAATCTGTCTCACGGAGACATTCAGTAGGTGATTTGACAATATGATAGGATACATACATATAGATAGTAAAAAGATTTGAGTCTAGGCTGGACGTCTTCTTCCTCTAAGAGGGGCTCAATTAGCACGTTTGGGTGAATACTAAGGCGAGTAGTATACAGGACACTGTGTCTTTGGATTTCGTCTGTGATTGAAGGGATGTCCAATTCAAGTTGAATAACTTCATTTGGGACATACCAGGGGGCGTGTACCATTGATCGTAGGATTCTGGATTGAAAACGCCGTAAAATGTCATTGTTGGAGTTGCTTATAGTTCCCCAGAGTTGTATACCGTAGCTCCATATTGGCTTTATGATGGCTTTATTGAGCAGAATTTCATTATCCATGGGCAGTTGAGATTTTCGGCCTAAGAGACAATACATTTTTTGAACCTTAAGGCGTAGCTGCTTTCTCTTCATAAAGATATGCTTCCTCCAGATCAGGCGCCGGTTTAAATGAAGTCCCAAATACCTTGCGTGTTCGTCTTGCGGTACTGGTGAACCGTTGAGCACAAGTGGAGGGCAGATACCTCTTCTTAGAGTAAAGGTCACTTGCACTGACTTTCCTTCCTTTATGCGCCATTTGTTGAACCAGAGTTCTAGTTCTTGCAGATGTTGCTGGAGATGCTGACTTGCCATGTGAGGTACAGATTGAGAAGAAAGCACACTACCCTGGGGCACACCCGTGTGTATAGGGAATAGAGGGGTGCGACTATCTCCATATTTGACGAAACATTGCCTATCAGTTAGGTAAGACTTGAGAATTTCGTAATAGCCTGAAGGTAGCGTTCTTTTGATGCTGAACAAGAGCCCTTGATGCCACACCTTGTCAAAGACTTATGCTACGTCTATAAAAATGGCCGAGCAGTAACGTTTGTCATTGAAATCCTGTGTAATTTTATTCACCACACGGTGAACTTGCTCAATGGTTTTTTTTTTTTTTTATTAATGTCACTGCTGATTTACAATCTACTCTTAGATACATTAAGTAATAAGTAGATATGCTGAGGGAATAAACTTGGATAGAGAAGTCATCCATCGACGACACTCTTACAGATGCCAAGGAGGGGTGATGTAGGTTTAATTATCTTCTTCTAGCTGTGGTAGGTCGGACGGCCACTGTCGTTTCAACCTTTTCGGAACATCTGGTGGGTTGATTATTTCTTCGACATATCTGTTTTCATGGCCCAGTAATCGTTGATGATATAGTATGGATAATCTATGAATTTCTTCCGTAACAAATGGAATTTGTAGGTCTTTATGAAGCGTTAAATTTGAGACATACCAGGGTGCATTGGCTATGGAGCGCAGGATCTTTGATTGAATTCGCTGAATGATCTTAGTGTTAGAGGGTTTAGTGCATCCCCATAATTGAACTCCGTACGTCCATATAGGTTTTAGTATACACTTGTACAGGAGTAGCTTATTTTCTAATGATAATTTGGATTTGCGACCCAAGAGCCATGACATTTGCCTTATTTTTATGTTTAGTTGTTCGCGCTTTGTTTTAACATGTTTTTGCCACGTCAGTTTTTGGTCTAGGTGTAGACCAAGATATTTCACTTCACTCTGTACCGGTATTTGTGTATTATTAATAGTAACTTGTGGACAAATTACACGTTTGGTTGTGAATGTGACTTGCGCTGACTTCGTTCGATTTATTTTTATTCTCCATTTGCTAAACCAATGTTGGAGGAGGTCTAAGTGGCGTTGGAGTTGTTGCGATGCTGCTATTGGATCGTTGTTTATTGCTAGCAGGGCCGTATCATCCTCAAAAGTTGCAATTGTTGTAGTGTCGGTTGTGGGGAGGTCCGCGGTGTAAATCAAGTATAATAGAGGACCCAACACGCTTCCTTGTGGTACACCTGATTTTACTTGGTGGCAATGAGAGTATGCAGAATTGTATTTTATTTGAAAGTATCTTTCGGTGATGTAAGATTTTAATAATAGATAATATGGGCTCGGGAATGTGTTCTTGATTTTATGCAATAGGCCAGTATGCCACACTTTATCAAACGCCTGTGCGACGTCGAGGAATACTGCTGTACACAGGGTTTTTTCTTCAAGACTTGTTGCGATTTTATTTACAATTCTGTGTGTCTGTTGTATTGTAGAGTGTCGCTCTCTAAAACCAAATTGATAATCAGGAATAATAGCTGATAAGTCGAGATCCTTTCTGATTCTTTTCAGTAACAGTTTTTCAAATAATTTCGATGTTATAGGCAATAAGCTAATCGGGCGATAAGAGCCCACCTCGTTAGCTGGTTTCCCAGGTTTGGGTATCATTATGATTTGAGCGAATTTCCATATTAGAGGGTAGTATGACAATCGAAGCATGCTGTTATATATGGTTGCCAGCAGTACCACTGCCTTTCTTGGCAATTCATTGAGTATCCTCCCGGTAATAAGATCATAACCAGGGGCTTTGTGTTGATTCATTTGCTTAATTTCTTGTACGACTTCTCGAGGGGAGAAGGGTTTGATAGGTAGCGACATCTGGCATGGTATATCTAGGAAGCTTTCAATTTCATTGTCGTTAATATTTATATCGGGTTCAAATGGCGTGAATACTTGAGAAAGGTGCTCGGCGAATGTGATGGCTTTTTCTGTATCGGTTTTGGCCCAGTTTCGGTCTGCTTTCCTAATAGGTGGTATTGGTATTTGCGGCCTCTTGAACTTCTTTGTGGCCCTCCAGATTGTATGGTCGTCTTTAGATAGGGTGGTAATATAATGCTCGAATGTCATATTTCTTGCATTTGTTAAAGCGGTATGTAGTTTTCGTCTCAATCTGTTGTAAATAAGTTTATCAGCGTTGTTTTGTGATCTGTGCCGTCTGCTTCTCGCTCTGCGTTTTTCAGTTACCAACTCACGTATGTGTTGGGGAATGTTGCTTGTTTCCCTTGTTTCTCTTGTTGGGGCGGGTGTCGATTGCCATGCTGCTTCTTGTATTAAGGTGGTAAGGTACTGCGTTGCATCATCTAGTTCATCGGGCTGTTTTATTCGTATATTGAGAGTTATGTGCTCTTCTATGTATGTACGAAATCTGTCCCAGTTCGTTTCTTTCGTGATAAGTGTAGGAATGGTAGGTTTACGTATGACATGCGTGCTTAAGGTTGCGATGACTGGAGTATGATCCGACGATAGCTCGTATCTAGATTCTACCTGAATGTAGTTTGCTGTTATGCCGTTGAGTACGAAAAAGTCAAGCAAATCTGGTATTTTGTTGATATCACTTGGCCAATATGTCGGTTCAGCAGTAGAGATATATGTACAGTTTTGCCTAGTTATGGCATCTAAGAGATTTCTTCCTTTTGGTGTTATAAGTCTCGCACCCCAGTCCGTATGTTTAGCATTCCAATCCTCTCCTATCAGGAATTTGGATCCTTGAGATTGGAAAAACGTTACATACTCCTCGGCAGAGATAGCATGTCTTGGTGGACAGTACACTGCAGATATTGTAAATGGCCATGGGTTAGCGTCAATTTGAACATTGGCGGCTTGTATCTTATCTGTTTGTTGGTGGAGTAGTTCGTGGTGAAGGATTGTATTTCGAATTATAACAGCTGCGCCTCCATGTGCTGTTCCATCAGGATGAGTAATGTGATAGACTTTATAAAATGGTATTTTGAATACTGATCTAGTCGTAAAGTGCGTTTCTGATATTAGTGCTATATCTATTTTGTTCATCTGTAGAAAGTTTTGTAGTTCCAATTTATGGTTTGACAGCCCATTGGCATTCCAGAGTACAACTCGGAGTGAGTTATCCATCACTGGGCAATTTTACTTATGACAGTACTTAGCATGTTTAATACCATGCTGTTTTGGTTGATAAGTTGGTTAAACATTATTTTGAACTCATTCAGAAAGATTGTTAGTTGTTCTGCTATATTAGGTGATCGCTGATTTTGTGCGAGTATTTGGGTGTACGATGGTGGTTGATTAGGTTGTATTTGTATTTGGGGTTGATTTGGGTTTATTGGAGGAAATTCGTTTCTATCATTGATATTTATGTTTTGTGGTTGAGTTAAGTTTCGATGTGGTTGATATGTTGGTTTACCTCTTGCCTTTTGCAAATTTTTGTATATATCGCATCCTTTATAATTGGCAGGATGGTTTCCTGCGCATAGTGCACATTTTGCAGGGGTATCAGAAGGTTTTGTACACACAGTTGTATTGTGTTGGCCGCCGCATTTGACACAGGCATAGGGTTTTGCGCAATAAGTTTTCGTGTGCCCGTAACATTGGCATCTTGTACATTAAACAATGCTGTTTTTCTTCCTTGGCGCTTCTACTATTATTTTCATATTGCATAGGTATTTTAAATCGAAAATAGTTTTATTGTTTTCTTTAGGTTCTAATTCGATGAAGTACAAGGGGAATGGTTCTTTTGTTTTGCGATGCTTGATATTTAGTATATTGCGAACTGTGTGTCCTTGTTCCTCTATTTCCTCTTTTATTTCATTAATTGGTACTGAGTGATGTAGGTTTCGTAATACTACCCTGTAGGCCCTTTCTTCTCTAATTTGATACGTATGATGCACTATTTTATCTTGTTGGAGTTGTTTGCTTAATTTTCGGTAAGTATCTGAGGTAGTCGCTTTAATTTTTATTGTATCATTAGATAACGCTTTACAATAGTATTGTTCTTGTTCGATGGTTAATGTTAGATAGTCTACCATTTGTCGATAGTTTGTTACTCCATATATATATATTGGGGGCGGTTTAGGGATTTTTGGTTGTTCGTTTTTAGTATTTGTTGTTGAGTTATCATCTGTCTTACTTGTTTGCATGTTTTCATTTGACAGCTGTGCGTATTGGTTTTGAATGTTTAATTGAAAAGGATTTATTGCCTTTACTTCCGGGGAACGGTTTATTCTTTTCCGTTTCTTGATCGTTTGCCAGGTATATTTAGTTGTTGTTTCAGGATTTTCTTCTGCGTTGTCTTCGGTGTTGTCAGTTGATGATTTGTGGTTGGTTTCATACTGAGTTTGTTGCTGATTGGCTTGCTGATACGTGAGGGGGTTTGTTAGTGAATGTGTCACATAGCCTGTTTGCTGCATGGGCATCGCATTGTAGCAATTTTGTTGTAATGAGTATTGGGGTAATGAGTTTGTTAATTGCTGTTGTGTATTAGTATTATAATACTGACCCGGTGCATAAATAAATGCAGGTTGCTGTTGTGAATACATTTCTTTTAGCTGTATTCCCTATCACCTTTGAATGAATGTTTATTATCATTCGCGATAATAGCCGCATTCCGACCGCACGGTCGCGTTTTCGTTTAAACTTTGCACTTGAACACTGCTCGCTTTGATTTCGTACGTCTTCACGGTGTGAAAGTCAAGCGGGTACTTTGCTCAATGGTGGCGTGATTTTCCGAAAACCAAACTGGTGATCAGATGTGAGATTATTATCTAAGATGATAGGTAATAGTTTCCTTAAGAGCAATTTTTCTGAAACTTCAGACAAGAGCGGCAACAGACTAATTGGTCTGTAAGAAGACAGGTTTGTAGGTGGTTTGCCAGGTTTGGGTATTAGAATTATTTCGGTAACTTTCCATTGTTCTGGAAAGTTTCGAAGTCGCAGTACTGACAACAAACAAGAATTATACGAACACTATTTTTACGCTCTAGGCAACAGGTTTATCTCGGCAGGCGACTACAATGCACAGCATGTCCACTGGGGTTCTTGAATAACTACCACAAAAGGTAGAGAAATGTTGAAAGCCCTAAACAATATGAGATTACTATCCTTGTCCACAGGGGAACTTACATACTGGCCCACGGACCCCAGAAAACTGCCTGATTTACTTGACTTGTGCTACGTAAAAGGGATAAACTTAAATTTACTAAGTATTAAATCTTGTCTTGACCTCTCGACTGACCACTCACCAGTACTAGTGAGACTGGATACAAATATAATAATCAAAGAAAAGACACCAACTCTCACCAATAAACATACAAACTGGAATCTCTTTAGAGAGACAATTGAAAATATTCCTCTAAAATCCCCAAATGACCTAGATGGTGCAGTGAAACATTTTAACCAGGTAATTCATGAAGCAGCTCGCCAAGCTACACCTGAACAAACACGTAATAACCAACAAATCAGTTCAGCAAGCTGCCCAATTATAGTAAAACAAAAAATCGCATAAAAGCGCAGACTACATATGATCTGGCAAACCAAGACACCCACATGACAAAAGGACTTTAAATCATGCAACTGCCGAGCTTAAAAACCTACTTCTTAACATTAGAAATCAAAACTTACAAACTTACTTAAAACACCTGTCACCGTTGGAGGCAGACGATTACTTGCTTTGGAAAGCCACAAGACACCTAAGGCAACCACAACAACATCACACACCAATTCGCACTGCCAATAATAGCTGGCAAAAAGCGATAGAGAGAGGTCGTCTACCTTTGCACAACATCTTGCTAATGTATTCCAACCATTCCCGGCGGAAAAAACATGACAGAAGAAATCTACAATATTCTAGAAACGCCGTATCAAATGAATCTGCCTATTAAAAACTTGAAAATCAACCAAGTCGAAAACACAATTCGCAGCAAAGTACACCCACACAAAGCCCCAGGTCATGATTTAATTACTGGCAACATTCTCAAAGAGCTACCGCAGAAAGGCTACCAATTTATAATGCATTTATTCAATGCAATTCCAAGACTCCGGCAGTTTCCCAATCAATGGAAAAACGCCGTAATTATCTTAATTCCAAAGCCAGGCAAACCCAAAGAACAACCTTCATCATACCGACAATTACAAACTCACCTGAACAAAATACAGTGCTGGTGTTCTAAGTGGCGCATAAAAGTAAACGGAAGTAAATCAGTGAACGTACCATTTACACTAAGAAGAGGCACTTGCCCACCCGTGACGCTCAATAATCAAGAAATTCCACAAGCTGACAGTGCCAAATACCTTGGAATGCACCTAGACAAGAAACTAACGTGGAGGACGCACATGTGGACAAAACGTAAGCAATTGGGATTAAAATTACAAAAAATGTGGCTGATAGGGCGTAAGTCACAGCTATCCTTGGAAAGCAAGCTACTGCTTTATAAAACCATGATCAAACCCATATGGACATATGGCATTCAGCTATGGGGCACAGCCAAAACATCCAACATAGAAATACTGAGAAGGTTCCAGTTAAAAGAGCTCCAATCCATTGTAAACGCACCATGGTACGTAACCAACGAAACCATACGACGTGATCTTACAATCCCAACCATCGATCAAGAAAGAGAAAAGTTCAGTGCGCGCTAGCGCGATCGTATTAGTGTTCACTGTAATCCTCTAGTGGAGTGCTTAATAGAAAACGATGTAGAACAGCCACGATTAAAAAGATTCAAGCCGTTGGACTTAATAAACAGATTTCCTTAACAATGTTGTGCTGTATAAATTATACACCAATTAGCGTATGTTAAACTACATTTAGATTAATACAAGTGAGCCATCATTGGCTGCTCTACCTTCATGTCTTTAAGTTCTTAATTACTCAATGTAGGTTAAACCAACTACTGAATGTCGCACTTAGACAGATTGTAGTATTATTAAATAATAAAAAAAATCATGGTTTGACCACGTGATCACACCGACAAGCTTAAATGCTCCAAAGTATGTAGATGAAACTTTTGCAAACCAATAAGCACCTGCAAGTATGAACCCTAGATTTCTATTTCAGCGGGATAATGCAAAGCCATACACTACTAGCAGAAGCCGCAACTCCCTCTATAAACAGAGCATTTCAGCCATAGTCTGACCAATTCTTACCGTCATCATTACAAAATTGAATGAGTTACCCTTAAATGTCTCTGAAACTACTTTGCACATCTAGTATATTTACAGATGGTAAACACTGTTCAACTAAATCGCATCATTGTTCAGCATCACCAATCACATTATTATCAGGATAAATACTAATGCGTTTCAACCTGTCTCCCATACCCTTGTGATCGTGAAAAAATAGATTTATTAAACACTTGGAAAGCCCAGTGTACTGCTATTGTCTGTGTAGAAAAATGTATCCATGAGCTAAGTGCAGCTAATGAATTGCATTTATAAAAACACACTATTACACCACATAAGTTGTTTCTCGTTCCATTGTATGGCATTAATCGGGAAATACATACAATTCTCAAAAACAGGGGGATCACACTTAAAAACATACATATTCAAGAAAATGTTAATTTTTATTGTACATATCAGTTTAATTAGAACTATTACAGTATAGAGCAATCCATATTTTCCAACCCTGTCTAAAACTGCTTACATTATATAATGGTTGTGTCACTGTGTCCTGTTTCCCGGTTTCCTAAATCTTATAAACAAGACAATACTTAAGACATTAATTGGGATGCCATAAAGAAGTAAACTTATAAAAATAATTGTTTCAGTGGCAGATGGTGAACTATTTCGTTATACTGGAACATTTCTCAGTGTAGACTATATTATAGCATCATTAAAATTGATTTGTTACTTGGGATATGAAGCAGTGGTTCCCTATCCATTTTTCCTACGAAGATTTATGTTAAGCTTGGGGATCCTCGTGGGGAATTTATTCTTAAACAGTTATGCAGGAAACCGATAGGTATGGACATAAATCCATTATGGTCTGACTTCATAACCATCCCACAAAACTTAAAAGCTGCGAAGTACATAAATGAGACCTTTGCAGGTCATTATGCACCTGCAGATATAAGTCCTCGGTTTCTATTTTATTAGAATATGCAAACCCGCATGCTACTACTATAATCAGCAATTCCAGCAATTGTCTGGTATGCAGAAGCTACTCTTAAATATCAATGAAACAATTTTGCACACGTGTCTCATTTATAGATGGGAGTACTGATAAACTGGAGTGTATCGCTGTGCAGAATTAACAACATCTACTAAAAACTATGCTAAAACTACTACTAATATAAATACTAATATGTTTTTTGTAACCTATCCCTTATACCCCTGTGCTCGTGGAAAAATCACCATTGTATCTACAATTTTGCATAAGATGACGCATTGCCATTTCATCCATTATTAAACCACCTAAAATTTTGCAATCTGCTTGTGCAATCCTATCACTATATTAATTGATGGCTTCCCATTTATGCATCGACACCATTTCAATGAAATCTTTGGATATAGAAAGCAAAAATTAAATTCATAAGTATTTAATATAATTTGACCGAGAGTGTGATTAGGGATACAGACATACCGTCTTCCGTGCTTCCACCTTAACACTGTGGAGAAGTACGAGGCAGAGAAGAGGCCGGCATCCAGCAGTAAGACGTGAAAGACTTTTGACAGTCTTAATATTGAAAACTTGTTTGACATTTAGCAAACCATTTCAAAATATTTAATACTGGGTGGCACTTCAATATTAACTTACCATTTTTAACCGGTCATAATAGTTTTTAGCATTTTACAATATAATATGCTGTATTTTAAGTTCGCTTCCTGAAACCCTAAATTATGTTGGTTTTGGTTTATACAGTCTTAGTATTGTTAGTTTCTAGAGCACAATGTTTTAACGTGAAGTGAAATTTGTACCAAAATAAATTGTTAATAGAAATATGAAACAAATTTTTGCAAAGCAGCTTCTTAAAGTAACAAACACTTTATTTATTCCTCTAAATTTCCTTTCGATTAACAATGTTTTCAGTTAAACCTTCTAATTTTCTGTAAAAGCTAGTCCTTCTATTATTTTAAAGTTTCTGTTTTCTTACTAAATTTGTCTTGCTTGGCTATAAGTCTGTTAATGTTCATTCACCCGTACCTATCTTGACAACATTGTATTAAAGTTCTGATGGTATTTCACAGATGACGCTTAGGTCGAACAATTTGCTATCATATAGTTGTCTGTAATAGTTACCCGTTCGTATGTATTTACTACTTTACCCCCTTCGATCATAATCTAATCTGAAATGTGCTTATTTATACAATTATATTGGTAATGGTAAACGTTATGGCAACAGATAAAAGAAAATTTTTACACATTCGATCTTGGCGACATCTAGCGCAAAGCGATTGAAGCTTCATTCAAACGATGCCATATTAGGGCAGGGATAAACAAAGTATATATAAAACAAAATTTCAACCAAGGAAGCGAATTTTTTTAAATATTGACATGGTCTAGAGTACTAATGGTATAGACACCATAAATGTGACAATATTGGCACCCATGCAATCCAGTGACTTAGAAAAGACAACATAGGTGAACCCTTTACAATCCAGTTCCCAAATAATTGGGTTTCTAAATTTGAAAATTAAAAAATTGTTTTTAAGTTACAACGAAATTGTAGATTACGGCATTATTTTAATAACTATAAGATTATTTTAAACTTATTGATAACTAAACATGTTTGTCAGTATATAAGAAGCTTTCAAAATGTGATCAAAATAATTAGCTGTAGGTAGGTATGTTCATTCATTAATATTTGTTTGTTTATAATATATTTATCAGATGATATTGCACTAATAACGAAATCACAAAATTAAGTAGCATCTATTATAGAAAAGTTAGCCCAGAATATGGTTTAACAATGAACCGATCAAAATTGTGAATAGATCGAGGAAACGAAAACCCATCATACCCCGAATTGCGCTGATAATGTAAGCTGTGAACATGAAAGTCGCTTCAAAATACAACTACCTAAGGCGGCTTTGACACAATTTGCCAACATATAGAAAAGTCCGAATATAACCCAAAATACAAAATTGAATATTGTACGGAGCAGATCGACGACGGATAAATGCCTTTGAAATGTCTGTTTGACGAAAAATTCTTCGTTTATTCTGGACGGCGCAAAGAACCTATGTCTCGATTGTTGTTAATAATATCAAGTCAAAGAAAATGCTATTGTTATTGGACATATTATACGAGGAAATAATTTAGAAGAACTTGTAGTACAAGGAAAACCAGATGGAAAACGTACAGGAGGGAAATGACCAACACTCTGGAGCAACATGATCAACTCAGTGCTTAATATAAATGTCGAGCAAAAACATCCTCAAATAATAGACAGAAATGGCGAAAACCAGTAACAAAAGCGATAACAAATCTCGAAGAGAACAGGTAAGTGCTCTAATCACCACGCATCTGACAAAATAGAAATCCTTATGAAGGAAAAACTTGAAATATTAGATTAGAAATGAAACGAGGTTTACTATAGATTCTTCTTCCTATTAAGCTTATAGCTTCTTTAACCATACTTTATTTAGCTTTCCGGGGTTACGGTTCCACATCCCTCGCTATCTTGACTTACAGAGACTCGTATATAATTGATATGTACTGATTCCGCTCTTAGCTTCCAATATGATTTCGTTATAATGTATTTGTTATTTTTCGAAGTGAGTTTATCTCCACGGTTTCCAGCATCTGTTAAATTTTAGTGGTATTCTATGTTTTCGAACATAGATCAACATGTGTAAAATATTTTCTTATTAATACAAATAGAAATTATAGTTTAGAGTTATGCTATAGTGAACTTGACAAATTGCAAGCTTAGAAAATAATGTCTGTGTACCCCCATCGAAAAAGGAAGTATTCTTCCAAGACTTGCTTTAACCCATCCTTTTTAAAACAAAATTTATAATTTATATTAACATGAAAACACCAATTTCTTCTAAAAATCTATATTTAAAATTATATTACAATCATATAAAATGTTAGGTACTTATGCTATATACTACTTGAGTATAAAACATTAATATTGAACAAAACATTTAAAAAAAAGTATTTATGAACGTACACCAACAAATCAGATATTCTTCTGAAGATTGCTTCAACCCTATGTTTTTCATAACAACATTAATAATATGTATTATTATAAAACTAAAAACATGATTGCCATACAAAATATTGGATAATTTTTATTCATTAACAATATATTTGAAATCTCCAAGCTTTTTACAGTTACCTTCGACCTAATCCTGTAACTTTAAATACCTCTTTACCACATCACCAAATGCATTTTTTGGTAAGCTGCTTACAAATGTAATACCACCTATTATATGTTTATAGTCAATTAGTTGATCAGCAACAAACGCTTGCAACTCAGCTTCATACAACATACCAGTGGATTCTGCAACAACATAGGCTTTTGGTACTTGCCCATACATGCTGTGAGGAATTCCAATTACTGCTGCATCTACAACATGAGGATGACTTCGAAGTATTTTTTCTAATTCTGTTGATAGCACTTTATTTCCTTTTACGTTAATTACTTCGTTTAGACGACCTCGTATAGAGCACTTTTTGTATTCGTCATAACAGATTAGGTCTTCAGTTCGTAACCATCCATTTACCAAAACGGCCTCTGTATCTTTAGGTCTGTTATGATATCCTTTCATGACTTGTGGGCCTCTAATATAAAGTTCACCACTTGTTTTAGTGCCTACGTTGTCAGTCGAAACGATCTTAACCGAAGTGTTCGAAAGTGGTTCATCCAGTGTTGGCGAAGTCATAAACACAAAGGAAGTCGTTTCCGCCATCATATATACTAAAAAGTGTTAGGAACGTTTATTTTGACTAGTAAACTAATGGTTTAATATTGAGTATTACCTTGTTGAATGCTTACATACTTATTGGTTTTGTATAAAAACCTTTCTTCGGTTTGTACACTCATATAGCCTTTTACTAATGTTACATTACGTAAGGACTGCAAGTATTCCTTTTTAACCATTGCGTCGTCTGACATAAATGTTACTGAAACATTCAAATTGCGATAACAAAAAGATATACAGAGATAATATTCTTACCAATCAAAGGAGAAATGTACAGATGTGACGGTTTGCATTGGGCCAAGGCGACTATGAATTTTTCAGGCGAAAACTTTGAAACACAAATTATTTTGTTTGTGTTATACAGATGATTGAATAAGACTGCCGTCAAACCATAGCTGTGGCACCAAGTAATCACATCAAGAATCACATCTTGGTAGTTATCTAAAATTTATTAAAAGAACACGTTAGAATACAATATAGATACAATACACATATTGATAGATTACAGGCCAAATATGACAACATTAGTAGAAGAGCACTATTTAAAGTCATAGAAGATCCGGGGAGCCTACAGAAACTGATACAGTTAACCGAACTTACCATGAAGGAAGTCCGATACTTAATCAAAATACAGAATCAAACATCACAACAGTTTCGAACACACAAAAGAGTGAGACAACTTACATGATTACATTATTCAAGTTGGCTCTGGAAAAAGGCGTACAAGAGTTTAGAATTAAGATCAGGGAAGCAATATTTAATTAATCGATGCAAATATTAGCAGACGCCGATAATAAAGACATTATAAGCCGATTAACTGGAGCAAATAAGTGGGTATTTGTCAGTCTAGGAAAAACAGAAACAATAAAATATGGACCGATAGGCGTATTTTCAACTATTCCTAGCCATATGTTAACTTTCCCAGTGTAGGTATTGACTGTAAGTTAAGTTTTGTAAAAGGCGGTTAGTGCGGGACCAATATCTAAGGAATAAGATTAGCTGGATAATGGATAGTGGATAGATGAGTAATTATAATACATACCGAAAATTTTGTGAATTGACTTCTCCGTTTATTGTGAAAGTTGCTTCATCACTAAAATTTATCTTATTTTAAATGTATTCAGGTTCATTTAGCAAATAAAAAAATGTTTCACAAAAGATTGTTCTTTTTTCTTTGTCTTCATCGAATAGTTGTTAGCGATTAAAAAAATTTGTATGATTTATCTTTAAATTTTTTTAGTGTTATAAATACCGACGTATTAGAAACATTAAAATGTGAACCTATTTTTGGTAGTGATACTATGGGGTTTTCTTCAACGCAGCATAAAATATTTAATTTCATTCTTCTGTTAAAACGTGAGTAGTTTTCGTTCTTATTTTATGGGAATGTATCCATCCCTCTGAATTAAATTTTCTAACAGTTGTTTGTATGGTTCGAATACAAGGAATAAGTCTTTTTGGATATTTTACTGAAGTCTCTCACAGTTCTTAAGCCGTTACTATTCTGATACCACATTAGAATTTCCACTTTTTCGTCTTTACTGTACATAGTTATACAAAGAACGCAAGAAGATACTAAATAAAGACAAATTTCATTTTTTAACATTGAATTAATTTGATTGTTTTGGCCACAGCATGCTTTAGTTTTCTGTATAGTTTGTTGCCTACATAACAGGCGTAATTGATGCGTACTTTTTAAAAGTATGCATATACAATGTATACTAAAAAGAAAATTCCCTCTATATTTATATATATATATATATATATATATTGTGATGGTTTTTGCGTAGCGTAATTAATTATTTATATAAATAAAGGATACATGCATATTAAATCACATCATAAGGGTTGTTTCTTTTGTGGAAGTTTTCTTTAGATTCACATAAAAGCAGAGATGTTTCTTGTTTGACTGGAATTGCAGTTGAGGCATAGGCTATGGTGTCCTGTACACAAAGAATGACTTATATTTATAAAAACTTCTTTATAAAAAAAGTAACCAACACAACAAGATATTATAAAAGGTGACATGACTTGCCTATAAATGGAATTCAGGTCCAGCTTTTAGGATTTAATTCATTAAACACCATAAATGAAACTAATTGAAGTTGTCCGGAAGAATTTTTATTTGTAGCTGTTTGGAGATCTGATATGGGTTTTTAAAAAAAGAACTTTGAGAAGTGCTGATTGTGTTCCTGAAACCAAATTATGTGTTATAAGTGGCGTCAGAAATAT
>JABXWE010040093.1:0-11419 GCA_014611495.1 Limonius californicus
ATATCTAAAGTTTACAATTTTGAAAGTTAATATTAAATATGCAAAATAAACAAATGTAAATATCGTTTAAAATTAATCTTATTATCATATGTAAGGTTTAAACGTGAGTTTATAAAACATCTGGTATTATATTTATATTTTAAATGACTGCACCAATCTTTAAAACTTTAGAAACGATAACAGATTTGTGAAAATATTTAAATCTCTAAATATTTTTAATTTTACAAGGTTTGATTCCAGATTACTAGATTTTTCAAGAAAAGTATGAAATGTCGACTTTTAAACACGAGGATTATCAAAATTCCGATTAAAAAAAATTTCAGCAATACACCAAATCTTTAAAACTTTAAAAATGATAATAAATTTGTGAAAAGGTCATAATTGTTAAGCATGTTTCATTTTACAAGGTTTGATTTTAGATTATTATATTTTTCAAGAAACGTATTAAATGTCGACGTGTATTAGTCTTACCTTTAAACCCCAGGTTTTTAAAAATTCTGATTTTATAACAATTTCAGTATTACCTCAAACCTTTAAAACTGTAAAAACGATAACAAATTTCTGTAAATGTGAAAATTGTTAAGCATTTTTCAATTACAAGGTTTGATTCTGCATTAATAAATTTTTCAAGAAACGTATTAAACGTCGACGTTTAATAGTCTTACCTTTAAACCCCAGGTTTTTAAAAACCCTGATTTTTTAAATTTCAGAATACCTCAAATCTTTAAAACTTTAAAAACGATAATACGTTTTTGTAAATGTGAAAATTGTTAAGCATTTTCCAGTTACAAGGTTTGATTTTATATTAATAGATCAAGAAACGTATTAAATGTCGACGTCTAAAAGTCTTTCTTTTAAACCGCAGGTTTTTAAAAACCCTGATATTCTAAAAATATCAGCAATACCTCAAATCTTTAAAACTTTAAAAACGATAATAAATTTGTGTAAAGGTGAAAATGGTTAAGCATGTTTCATTTTACAAGGTTTGATTTTAGATTATCAGATTTTTCAAGTAACATATTAAATGTCGACATGTATTCGTCTTACCTTTAAACCCCAGTTTAAGTTTAATATTGCAGAAGTTAATATTAAATGTGCAAAAAAGACAAATGCGGATAGTTTTCAGAAATAATCTTATTATCAGATGTAAGTTTTAAAACAGAAGTATCTAAAAATCTTACTGTTAAGAATTTTACCAATACCTTGCATCTTTAAAATTTTTAAAACGAAAATGAAGTTGTGAACATTTTTAGTTTGAATCTAGATTACTAGATTTTCAAGAAAAATATCAAATGGACAGATCTGATAGTTTTACCTTTAAAGGTTTAAGGTTGAACAAAAAAGTGCTATTTGGTGGTTTAAAGTGTTTGTTATTGATTAATAGATTTATATGTCACTTTGTGTTGTTCATAAGAAAGTACTCATAATGCTGAATTGAATTTTACATAGTAATTTCTGAATGTTCAAATTTTCTTGTATTTCCTGTGCCTTTGTGTGTTACCTCGTTCCCTACCCTTCGAGCCTACACAGTTTGCTCCAATCATAACAGTGACCTGAGATCATATAATACAGGTTGGTGCAAAGTTTATTTGATTTATGTGATCGTTAAATAATGTATTGAGATTGAATTATTTATTATCGGATTCTCAGATGAGTGAGTTATTTTGATTACAGTTAATAAGTTTAATACGCGCCCAATGTTTAGTTTTATCCACGCGTTATTTTTTAATTGCTCCAACAAAATTTTTGTTATATGTCATGCTTAAAAATACGGAGGTATTCCGCAACAACATTATTATGATATTTTATTGAGGGATCTACATATGAACCCCATATTGAAACGACAAAAAATATTACGAAAAAAAAGGGGGAATGTTGCTCTACTTGCACCCGTAATAAAGATGATCTCTCTTTCATATGTAAAGAAACACAATATTATTACATAAGTTGTTGAAACAACATAAAGGGCACACTTTAAACATAAACTTTAAAAGAACTCATTGTCTCAGGGTTTATAATATAAATTTTGGTAACTGCTGCACAACCCTTAAATTCTTGCGCTGGTTAACTGAACAAGGATACAAGGTAGTAAACATGAACTTATAAGCTATGGATGACACAGGGAAATGAATTAAATGTTATTGAATTATCTAAGTCTTTTCTTATAAAATGTTAAACAACTTTAACAATAAAATGACAAAGTTACATGAAGTACATAGTAAGGTCTAATTTAACAAAGCACTTTCAAACGGACCTACCTTTTCACATAGAAGCACTTGTGTTGGCGGAAGGTGGCACTGCTTTCTTCTAAATCGGTTTGTGCCTTTGCTGCATGTTTTGGCAGTAACCTGATGCTGGAACTTATTCTCTGCAGAATCCTTTCGATAATCGAAAATCGTAATTATATTCTTGCTGACAGGCAAGCAGGAAATTTGGATATGCTATCCACACTTTATTTGTTGTAAGGTTGTTGATAATGTGATAAATTAACGAACTTCCAGAACATAACATCTTTGACTTTTCATACATGTCGAAATTATTAAAGCTACTTTTAGAACGTGGTAAAATTAGAACACTTGCAGTTTGTTGACGTTTTAAATGTCAAACGCAAATACAAACAAAATATGTCGAAAAACAATTGACATCTATCGACGTCACATTGATTTGCCTCCCCAAATTCTTGATTTTCGCAAATGTACCGAATGTTATCCATGTTTCTGACAGATAAGTAACAAATAACGCTGATATGCACCGTAACACTTAATAACATAGTTTTATTTCAACAGGATACTATGAACACTCAAAATTACAATTTTAATTGGTTCGCCAGACGTGCGTCTGTTCACGTCGAGTTCTACATGGCAAAATTTTTTTTCCTTATTTTCCCATCAGTCTTCACTTTTTCCGACAAATAACCGTGGCAACATCATAATACTAACAAAAATAAGTACATTTTACAAAAAACATATGACTTCCTCAACCAATGGGAAATCAGAATGAAGTTAACACAAGTTACCCAAATCTTAAATATTTAAATAACTTTTGAAAATATTATTTTCATAAAAGTGAAATTATAGCCACATTCCTTATCTAAAAAGGAACGTTTTGACACCTCACAAAGCGACAATACATTCGAGAAAATTTTACAAGATTTTATTCTAGATTTTTCAAGAAAAGTCAACTTCTAATAAACCCAAAATGTTTTAATGTTTAATAATTGGAGAGTTAATAATAAGTAACGCTTTATGATATTTGAAACTTTGCCAGAAGAAATAATAAATCCGGATTAAAAAAAAGCTAGCTTTAAATATTTGCAACAAAGTTTGAAAGCTTTAAAAGTTTAAAAGTGAATATTAAATTTAGAAACTGCATGGTGTGTTGGTAAATGTGTGTTATAAAGTATTCGGGTGCTTTATTTAAATGACTATGATAATTAATGCAAATCCCACCCATTATGAAACAATATGACGGCATCGTTTAACATTATGCGATATTAATTGCGAAAAGCCATTATTATTACGTCATTAGCACTTTGTGAACAGCTTCCATGAGAGTTGCTTTAGCATAAATTTGACTTTATTTACCAAATTAGTTTTTGAATCACGCACAACTGCCTTGAGGTTTTTCAGCATTTTTCTCGGCGAGTTTTATCATAATCATGACCCACTGAAGCGCCCCTCGAAGCCCCCGGGAATTAATTTATACTTTGCAAAATATTTTTTCTTCCGCCTCTTGCCATCGCAACGCCCCAATACCCTCATTTGATTAGTTTTGTAATCAATGCCACCCCTTCGGAGCAAACTGGGACCCACTTGCCGCGGAAACGGGCGACTGTTCAGCTCCACGCTTGATCGAGAATTTCCGAGGCAGTCGCTTTTCCTGTAGGCGAAATTTAAAAAAAGCCAATTCTTCCTAACCGTAATTGACTTTAGCTAAGTGTTTAAATTAATAGTCGGCTCGTTCGAGCTTCTCAATGAGGTATGTTGTTAAACGTTTTAGGAATCGAATTAGACCTCTTATATTGGTCGCCTTATTGTAGTGAGTTTATCGTTTCAGTGTTCGTTTATATAACTGAAGCGTAAAATTAATGCACAAAACGTCATGGGAAGCTTATATTTAACATAAGGTGTATAATAGAATTTTCAATATGTTAAAATTCAAGCTTCACGGTTGTATATTACAATTTGTAATTTATATATACAGTATGCTGAAAGAACATTGTCGTTAAAAGTTGACTATGTGAAACCAAATAGAAATAGCCCCCAGTTTGCGACGGTTCCATTTACGCCGATTCATAATAACGCAGCGCGCTTGCGTGTCTCCCGACATCGGTGCGATGCCAGTGTTTGTCGCACTTTTCATAGACATTTTTAGAATATTATATTAATCTCAAAGCTTCTACTATAATAATAGTATATTATATATGTGACGGTGTGAAAGCTAACTCAGGGGTTCGCGTTATGAATCGGTTTACTTTATGCTGGATCATTCAGGAATAGAACTGCAGTGCAAACAGAGGGCTACAAGTTTACACAATAATTACAATTAGTAATTCAGATATTAACGTATGGTTCGTTGATATATGCAATTCTATATCAACATAAACGGGTAAATATACCACCAGTAGGTAGAGCTGGTGGAGGTGGAGAGATGGCGTTGCGGCAACCGCTGGAAAAAACTGAAGAACAATAATAAGAGACCAATACAGATGGAAAAATATAGAAGAGGATTACATAAAGCGCTTAATTCATTTATGATATGCAAATGATATAGTTGGAATAGCCAAACGTAGACAACAACTACAAGGAATGATGCAAGAATTAATCGGAGAATAGGAAAAAATCGGACTAAAGATAAATCTAAACATGGCTATAGTAATGTTTAAAGCAGAATCTACGCAGGACAGAAGATCGTGCTGGGAACAGAAAATCAAACATTGAAATTAACAAAAGAATAAATAATAGACAACCTTTGGAAAATTCGCTTTCATACTTACAAATCGGAATATTGTCATAGAATTGAATATCAAACTATTTAGCACCATATACTAACTCACAGTTTTTCAATAGATTGTCGACAAGCAACGATCGAATAGCGTACGACGCTAGCTCGTATCATATTTCATTCAGTGGTCATGGAGCAACGAATGAATAGTATATTTTGCTGTCTACTAGGAATCGCTCCAACAAAAATTTATGGAATCTTAAACCCTGTGTACAGTGATAACACCTTAGGTCGTGCTAGTGTGATTGCATGGTTAAATCGTTTCAGAGATGGGCGGGCAGATGTTCAAGATAACGCTAGAATCTGGCGTCCGTTGATCTTTTGAAATGCAGATTCTCTTGCAAGAGTTTGTGAAATAGAGGCAAAATATAGCTGAATAATCCTCCTTGCCCAACAATGGGATGTTGCGGGCTAATAATAATAATCCTCCGAATGATGGCAGATGAGTTGAATATCAGTAACGCCAGAGCAAGCAGAGGATTTAAAAAGCATCGCTAGGACCCAAAAATCCAGAGTCGGTCCATGCTGATCACCTTTTTCCTTAAACAGTGTGACTGTATGATTTATAACGAATTTGTATTTGAAGGAACATCTGTAATAGGTATAATTGTACATTCTAAATTGTTGTAGCACATCTCGCGAATGCGACCGCAATTTCGAGTACATTGATGTTGGTTCTTGTTCTATGACAATGTACCTGCCCATTCTGCACTGATTGTGAAAAGTAATTACCCACGAATCATGAATTTGTTGAGATCAAATACCCAATCACTTGGCTTGGTAGCAGCAGACTATTTCCTTTGACTTGGTGGAAAAGCTGTTTTTAGAGGGAAACTATTTTATGACAGAAGTTATTAAGAAAAACGTATGAGTCGAATTAAAAGTAGTTTCTTCAGACGCCTTTGCTGACTGTTTCCGAAAACTTTAAAAAAACTGACATAAGTAAATTAACGAAAACTGCGCGTTTTTGTTGTGCCAGTCCAGGAAAGAAATTGCCAAATGTCGCATGCAGGGTATGTGGTGAGGCGCGATCTGGGGTGTTGGTGTAAAGTGGTAGAAGTATGGACACTTTAAAATTCCAAAGGACCAAGAGGAAAACTATTTGCAATGGGTGGATGATTTATAGCAAACAGCACATACCTGAAAACTATGGAGAGCACTTCAAGAGGCAGGCATTCAAAGACAGAAGCAAAATGCTACAGAAGAAGAATACAAAAATTGAGGTATCGTTCAAGTTTTTCCAACCTGGTGAAAGCCAAATTTTTTTGAGCCTCTGTAAGTTCTTCTGCAGTATCTGCTTCAGTAACAGCTTTATATCCTGCTGTGTTATGAACTTCTCTATTTACATTATATAACGTCATCTTATTAGATATGGCACAAAACTCCAACTTCATAAATTGTTTAACCAACACGAAATCAAATAAAATTGCACAAACCTTTTTGTAGATCTCAGGGTCGCTGTTATAATTGATCGAACTGTATGAACTCATGTAGCTGGTAACAAAGCAACTACACAGACACACAAAGAAAACAGGGAGAATCAAGAAAATTATCATTTAGAAATCAGTTAGCAAAATTAACTTCAAAATTATTATTGCTTTCCCTTAAATTACACAAAATACTATTAAGCTTCATAATTCAACATAAACAAAATAAAACTTTAATTATTATTTCATTTATTCCTCTCAATGTTTATCTTTTCTTTAAAAAGAACACTCACCTATTTATTCGCTTATGTGACCGCAAACTTTAATGTACTCCACTCCTGCCTGTATACTAAAATTGGCCAGCTTTGGCGCGACTGGTCCTTTAGCATGTGATGAATTCTCACCAACAGAAACTGCGAAGTCGTGGTTCAAGGGTTTGTTAAACGAAATTAGTGCAGTTAACTGTTATTTGTTGCATCCAAATCTCGGCCACAAGTAAGTAAATTCAGCTCCAAATACTTCTTTGTATGAGTAATATTAAAGTCCTAATCTCCAAATTGTTTCAAGGTAAAATTCCGTATTGTAGTTACTTCTTGTAATTTATTCTTTTATTCTAATATTCCGAAGCACTTTCTTTTATTTATTTATTTATTTATATTTAATTATTTTTAAGGATTTTTGTAGATTCCAAATTTTCCACAAGTGCCATCGACATTTGTGTCAACTTGTCTAAATAAATTGAAGATTGGTTCGTAAACAAATTGAAGTACGATAAAATGAATGAAGAAACCCCGCGCCAACTTTCTAATTTTCCATGAAATTGGAATTTTTCGGAGATTTTCACTAATTTTTGATCGTAAGTGGAAGAAAACACGTTGAATACGTAAACAAACATTAACATATTTATTTTAATTCAAACAATAAGTTATAAACACCAAATGAGCTTACTTTCTGCTTCGAGATCTTATAGCAACTGATTTGTTTTATAAGACAAAATTTATCGTTTTTTAGCTAGTTACCTAGCAACCCAACACACAATCAAATGTTATGTTGTCCCTAAACGGCACAGCCAATCACAATAAAGCATTAAATTTGACCAAATTAATTAGAAATATCTATAAAGTATTATAACATTCTTATCACTAATATTACGATAAAAGGAAAACCCAAAGTGTTTCTTACAAAATTTCAAAGATTTTGATATTTTACTCGGCATATTTTTGATAATGCATTCGGAAATTGACAAATAAATTTGCATTAAATTATAAATAAATTATTGAAAGCAACTTCAATGTTAATCATAATTAACGCAAAGCTACCACACACATAAGGACATTACTACAAACATATTTTTCCCAATACAAAACTATTAAATTCACAAATTTATATTTTAGTATAAAGCTGTCAAAATTATTACATTTTTACTTATGTTTGTTAAATTACAGCTTAAGAATGCACAAATAAGATTGGAAAGTATCTTCTATGCCTTTCTGAAGATGAATATGAACCAAAATAACCAGCTTTACCATAACCACGACAAATTTTCCTTGCAACTTGTCCAAAGCAGGAATCAGGTGATTAACCAATTTAGACAGTATATCGACGTAAAAACCAATATTGGAACTACTACTTTATATTGTATTTGATTTATATGTGGTTAAACCGATTTTGTATTTTAATCAATAAACTGCCACAGTAGGGTCTCTATTTGACATGAAAAACAAATTTATTATTATTATTTGTTTACTGTACACAATTGTATCCCGTATCATATCCAACGTGTACAAGCCCTTACAGCGCCTGAAGAATGGTGTTTTATAGATTCATACTGAGAAGTTGTAGAAAATCCAAACTTTACAGCCAATATTGCATTTACCACTGAAGTTATTTTTACAAATAACGGTATCATTAATTTGTACAACAATCATGTTTGTGCAGACGAAAATCTTCCCACTGTTGTCGAGTGAAGATATCTCGTTAAATGTTTGGTTGGGTATTGCGGAAGACCAGTATTTTATCAAATAGTTTGATTAGTAAACTGTATTTTGACTTTCTGAATATCACTTTACTCTCACTATTGGAAGGGGTGCTCCTGAATGATAGAGTTCATCGGGGGTTTAAGCACGACGGAGCTCTTACATATTTTTCAATCAAAGTCGGAGAATATTCAACCACAAATAGGTAGGACGAAGGGTCTAATTGCAGGGACATCTACATCCCCTGATTTTAGCTCAGTGGACGTTTGTGTTTGGGCAAATGTTCTATGTATTAAATGTTAGTGCCTTTAAGGTCCATTTTTTTCACAATAATGCAATGCAATTTATTGAATAAAATACAAAATCGTCTACATCTCTGAAACAGCTGGTTTTCGAATATATGTTGGTTAAGACTTTTTTGTTTGGTTTGATGAGTACTATAAGTAGGTATATCCGAATTTTTAGAAAACAACCTTGTATATAATGGCATAACTTCCAAAATTTAAACCGAAATAAGTGAAAAATATTAGATTATACGGTTTATCAAGGAATTGAAATTAAAAAAATAGTCAACGACCTAGTCCCTAGCCAAACATTGTTAATATGTTAATCGATTGATTGATTGTTAATAGATATCAAATGGCTTTGATCCGAAACTAATATTAACGGGCGTTTGCATAAACTGAGCGGTTTCTTAATTGTATTCATATTTGAACAGCTTGCAGCAGCAAGATAAATTACCGTAACTATCACAGTTGTATGTCGTTGTAAAGTGCATTTTTAAATTTTCCATTTTTGATGTCTATTTCAAAGCCCATTGCCGTTCTGAACGACGGCAAGAGTTTAAAGCAAGGTTTTTGGAACAAGCAGCGACGAAATACTCCCTACGTCCCGCTAATCCTAATAAATCATCCGCCAGATGGCATATTTTAGCATTTCTAATGCGATTGCAGTGACGGCTAAGATATATCGACAATATATGCACTTTAAATCGCATCTAGTTCGGATAATTCGGAAGTAAACATTGCGACTCCAAATTATAAGCGAGTTTGTGCTTAGAAAACGAACGGATGCATTTTGGGCGAACTGCTGCATGTCAAAATTTGCCCTTTGTGCAGTTGGCGTCTTGTTTCGCTTAGAGCCAAATGTGCGGCAACAAATCAAACACGAAAACAATCCGTTTAACCAAATCGCGTTAAAGTTGTACATTAGGGGGCGAGTACGATAAGAAATGGCCGGTCCTTATCGAAAGGGTGAAAGAGTGGAGAGTGGACATTTGGACAAAGGGTGACCGACCACTTAGAATATGAAGATTTGATATATTACGCCATTTACAGTCATTTAACCCGATTATACATCTTGCTTGTATCCTTTGTGTTTTAATCTAGTTAGTCTGCAGATCCTCTACAACATTTTACTTATTACATTCTATAGGGTGTTCCTTATAATTGTTCGTTTATTCAGTATTAGACACAGGAGAGGTAACCCTTTATCGCTTATCTCTTATGGGATTGTTTAAATGGCTCAAAATGGGATTAGCGTTTTCTGTTGTCACGGTATCTACGTCAATACGTGACCTTTTTACATAAAGTTATAACAAATTTATAAGAGAAAATAATACAAACATTCGGTAAATATAATCTAGCTTTATGATATACGAGGTCAGGGTTCCGCAGTTTGTGTCTGATAAAATCATCTCTTTGGATTTATACCACGTTGTCGTAGAATTGATTGGTGCTAACGTTTCGCCAATCGTTGCAAGTAGCAATATCAAAGAGGGGATAATGCTACATGCACCGGTTAGCGAAACGTCAACATCAATCTATCCTACGACGACGCAGTCTAAGCCTGAAGAAACGGCTTCATACGTGGGTGCCTATTTAATACTCAGATTGACGCTGCAGCACTGGAGTCATGTAAAATTAATCCAAAAATAAAGCATCACATAATAGTTCACAGTTGTGTCAATAGAGGGTGGTGAAACGAAGATCAACCAGCTGTTAGTTGCTGAGCAGGATTCTAACACGTAGGTACATCTTGGCTTGGGGTTCAATTCTAAGTACCGTAATACTGGATTTTTAACGGCTGTTCTTTCTCTCTCTCAAGAGAAAGGCCAGTGAGGTATTACACTTAGTACATTTTTTCTGCATCAGAAGCGTTTACACTCTTCATAGTTCGGAGTCCTCGCTAAGCTGTAGGTCTTCTATGTCTGTGGTACTTTAGAACATGTAACACAGGCATAAGAGAGATAAAGCACTCTGGATTCTGGATCTGGATTATAGAGGAGGGTGAGATAACCTCACAACACTTAGGCCTCAATGTGGGCCCATTGTGTGTCCTCCATGCATCGGCCCTCACTCTGCTAATCCTCAAGCCATCCAACCCTGTTGATGAACCTGAGGATGTCAGCAGGTGGGGTGGTGCTGATACTGGCCATGCTAGGCCAGAAGTCCCCCAACATGGATCCTCTGATAGGAGCAAGTGCAGGGCAGTGACATAGTACATGCTCCGCCGTTTTCTCCTCAAGATTACATCCGCGACATTCAGGGCTATTTACAAGCCCCATCGTGTGCATATGCTTATTTAGTCGGCAGTGTCCCGTTAGGATACAGATAAATTTTCTCAGGTTAGATCTGGATAACTGTAGGCAGTACTTGGCAATCCGTTTAGACGGTGAGGCAAGAGCTGCTCTCGCTTGTCGGCAGCCTCGTAGAGTGACCCATCTGCGAGTGTGACTGCGTAGGGTTTCGTCTTGTGTGATGGTATTGAGGGTGGATGTGGAGGGTGTCAGCATAGGTTCCGGGCCCCATGGGACCTGATCGGAGCCTTGACGCGCCAACTCATCCGCCTTCTCATTTCCATAATTCCCGTCATGCCCTTTGACCCAAACGAGTTCAACGACATTATTATTTGAAATCTCTGTCAGTGCTTGGTGACATTGGTCTACCAGCCCCGAAGTAATTTTGCAACTTCTAAGTGCTAGCAGAGTCGCCTTGCTGTCAGTGGATATTC
>JABXWE010040094.1:0-29360 GCA_014611495.1 Limonius californicus
ATGGTAAATAATGTAACAGAGAAAGAACAGGGTAAAAGAGTTGTTTTAGATTTGGTGGAAGGTTTGTCTTCAGGTTATGGAGTTACTACCGATAACTTTTTTACATCCCTAGCTCTTGCACAAGAGTTATTGAAACAAGGGAAAACTTTAAACGGAACGATGCGTCAAAATCGAAAAGAAGTTCCTCAAGAATTCCGTCCTAATAGAAATCGTGTGGTACATTCAACGGATGCTGTGTTTTTACAAGATGCTATGATGATTTCCTATGTTCCCAGGAAAAATAGAAGTGTAGTATTGCTATCAACCCAGCATTTTGACTTGGATATATCAGATGAAACAACGGATTTCAAACCACAAGTCATACTTGACTACAATAAGTGCAAAGGGGCTGTGGATTCCTTGGATCGCAAGGTGGGGGAATATACATGTTCTCGTAACACTAAGCGTTGGCCATTAGTTTTGTTTTTTCATATTCTGGATTTGGCAGCTATCAACGCATTTACTTTGTTCACCAACAAGTACAAGGATTACGAAAAAGGTAAAACATTTAGAAGGCGGTTGTTCCTTCAAGAGTTGGGAATGAAATTAGTAAAACCACTAATAGCTATACGACCTCAAGCACGGCTACCTAAATACATAAAAAACGCTATTACTATGATTTTGGAAACTCAAGCTACTGACGACGAACAAGAATCAAGTGTGCTAAGTGAAAAAGTGGACATTGCTACAAAACGCGGTCGTTGTGTTATGTGTCCCAGAAAGCTGGATAAGAAAACAATGAATAAATGCGATAAATGTAATCAGTTTATTTGCAAGAACCATGTCACTGTAGTGAAATCAAAGATATGTACTTCGTGCAATGAACAAAATAACTAATTTCAGTGAATCGTCTGCATATGTAACTTATTATTTTTTCTTGCGATTGCACTTATTTGTTCTAATAAATGTTTTCTAACTATGTAATAAGTTTTACTGAACGTAAGCACTCAATAAAAATTATTAACTTGTGGGGGTCACTTAGTTACCCCACCTGGCCGTTGATGTTTTATATTTCACCTGGTCATCCGAAGGTTAAACCTTGGGGCGGACAAGGATTTGATCTTAATGTATTTTGTTTGCCAGGACAATAATACTTAATCGGCTTATGCCTGTTAGCTGTTTGTGAACCCATACAAACTAACGTTTCGCAAAACATTGCAGCTTGCATATTCAGAGTGAACCTGAACTCAAATCCGGGAAGCGCATGTATTTAAACTTCTTTGAGCCAGTGGGTCAGAACGACGGAGTTCTGGTTGACTGTCACCGTTGGGCACAGAAAAGATCCGGTGGAGCGTGATCGTGAAATCGATGATGCTTAGGAATCCTTAGAGGATAAATTACTGGAGTCCAAGCTTTACTGAGTCTAAAAGAATCCTCCCTGTTTATGTCGTTAGGTTGTTTCTCAATTTCAATTGCTACACGTACGATACGAGGGAAGTAATGAGGTACTCTGGCGAGTACCAAAGCATTGTCATAGTCCATCTTATGCCCAGTTAAACCAGTATGTTCAGCCACCGCAGATGTTGTGATGCGTTTATGTTTGCAGTCACCTTTGTGCTCTTGCAATCTTAAATCAATGGAAAGACCAGTTTGTTCGATGTAGTTTGAGCCACAGGAGCAAGGGCTGCTGTAGATCTCGGCTGATTTTAAATTTGATATATGATCCTTTGCGGATCTGAAACCGTTTCCCAAACTTTCATTAGTCCTAAACACTGTCTTTATGCTGTACCTTCTAAGAACCTGCCCAATCTTATTGGTAGTGCCTTTACTGTACGGTAGAAAAGCTAAGCCTTCTGGAAGTGCCAGTTCCTCCTTAGCCTTCGGCTGTTCCGCGTTGCGGATTGATCTCTGAGTTTCTGTGGCTGCATACGTGTTTTGTTGTAACGACATCAAGAGATGAGTTTTCTCTTGTTGTAGGTGTTCTGCATCTGAGATTCGGACTGCTCTGATTGTTAAAGTTTTTAACACAGTTGCTTTCTGCATCGGGTGATGATGCGAATTTGCATTTAAATATCTGTCTGTATGTGTTTTTTTTTCTGTAAACTGCGTGCCCTAAGCTACCATCTGGTTTACGTGTAACATGTACGTCTAAGAATGGAATACTGCCATTTTCCTCTACTTCCATTGTGAATTGGATTTGATCATGAATTGAGTTTAGGTGTACTAGAAATTGTTCTAGTGTTTGGCGTCCGTGAGAACAAATGACGAACGTATCGTCTACATATCTACACCAGGATTTAGGTTTATGATCGCTGCTGCCAAAGCTTTCAAAGTTTTCCATGTTTATGTTTGCAATAACAGGTGATAGCGGTAAACCCACAGCCGCTCCTTCAACCTGTTCATACAAGTTGCCACCCAAACATATTTCGACTAATTGGTTTAGATCTGTAGGTAGTTTATCTCTTAGGATCTCTAACACACCATCTACCGGTACTTTTGTAAAAAGGGAGATAACGTCGAAACTGACTGATTCTTGTGGTAATAACAACCACATTCAAAGTATTGCAATAGCGAGAAAACGGATGTGATGTTGATTTTGAGAGAATGCCGAGGGGCGGCCGACTTAATACAACGATAAGCACAAAGATACCCGGATAGACCCATCCCATCTCCTAATGCCTTTAAGCGGTTGGAAAGAAATTTGAGGCAATATGGACAGTTTTCCAAACCAAAGGCGATACAATGACATGCCACATCTGTAGGAGCTAAAGCGGCAGTCATCGAACAGGTAACTGGTACTTTCCATATCAGCCAACGAGCAGTTGTAAGAACTGTAGACTTTAGCCAAAGTTTAGAATTTAACATTTTAAAAGCAAACCGGTTTCATTCTTACCACATCACATTAGTGCAACCCCTTACCGAAGATGATTTCCCACGTCGAGTGAATTTCTGCCAATTTTAAAGAAAGGAAGTTACTACTAATCCACTGTCTCTAAAAAATATTCTATTTTCTGTTTAGTTACAAAGGGTATCAAAATAGACAAGATGTGTGGTGTGGTATCGTTGAGAATTTTATCATTGATTCGCACTTCTTCGAGGGCAGTTTAAATAGGGAAATGTATTTATATTTATTAAAAAATTATTTGCCTGAGATTTTAGAAAACATTTTTCTCTATGTTAGACGCCGTATGTGGATTCAAAATGACGGAGCGCCTGTCCACTAACATGATGAAACTTTCCATAACAGATTAATTGCGAGAGGTGCAATTCATCCGTGGCCTCCACGTAGTCCGAACTTGACTCCGTTAAATTTCTTTGTGGGGAGTAAAGTGAAAAACAACGTCTACGAAGCTCCCGTGGAAAGTCAGAAAGATTTATGTGAAAGAATTATTTAATCATGTAGGTCAATCACCCCACACATGTTAACTCGTGTTAGCAATTCTCTTCTGCGGCGGATTGACTTATGTGAACAGCAAGGTGGACGGCAGTTTAAACATTTATGAGGTCATTAATTAGTGTTTTTCTTTCCGTTTTTATTAATTTGTTTTGCTTGTTGATTTTATTGATATGTCAACATATTTTTATGCTATCTTGACTTTCTCTGTGTTAACCGCTTTGATTTTATTTGTTCAAATACTGTAAAGTTTACTAAGTGGAATACTATGGAATACAAACAGCTGTAATGTGTGTAGCCTACCTACCTGTTACAACATAAAGTAATCACACACTTTATTTTCGTGTTAGAAAGATAGCGCTTCAATAGCAAGATGGCATGCAAAACAAAAATTGATATAAATACTGTATGTACAACAAATATAAAATTAGTTCTTTAACGTAGCACAAATATGTGGAATCATTTACAAACAAATATATTAATAAGAAATCCATTTTAACATTTGGAATAAAATAGTTAAATCATTAACGTTCTAATGTCCTGCTTTTCAACGTTGGTAGAGACAAATGTACCATAAAATGAATCCCAATTTTAAAACATTATAATATGAAAAGCTCCCGTACCTTAGAATTAAAGACAAACTTTTTTTAAGTAATTCTGCAGAAATATTGTACTTGTTACTTATTGAGTCGATACATTTTAGGTGTAAATTATGCACTATTAACATTCTTGTTATTTGAACTTTAGGTTTAGCCCTTTTCGTAGGTAATTTTAAACCATTTCCGTGATTTTTCAACGATTCGTCATGTACCCCACTTTTTAGGGAGGATTTATTTTTGTATTTATTTGGAGTGCCTAAAAATTAGGGATTTTTGAAGGGTTTCGAGCCTTCTTCAGTGATTGTAATACTTTTTTCAGTAATCTTAATGTTTTTTTATGTGCCAAATTGCTTTGGTCTAGAAATGAAATCCCATTTTGAGATGTTTAAGAATGGTGGATTTTAGCCCTTCTACCATTTTCGTGATTTTTCAACGATTTTTCATTTGCCCCAATTTTTAGGAAGGATTTATATTTTAGGTTTATTTGGGAATGTCTAAAAATGAGAATTTTTGTAAGGTTGCGACCCCTTTTCAGTGATTTTAACATTTTTTCAGTGATCTTAATCCTTTTTCCATGAGTCCAGTTGCTTTGATCTAGAAATTAAATGCCCTTTTAGGGCGTTTAAGAACGATGGATTCTTCTTGTCGGTGATCTCCCGTGATTTTAAAACGATTTTTCATGTGCCCTAATTTTTAGAGAAGGTTTAGTTTTTGGGGTTTATTTTGGGGATTTCTGATCCTTCTACACAAATGTTAACACTTTTCCAGTGATCTTAACCATTTTTTTCATGTGCCCAATTGCGTTGGCCTAGAAGTAACATTTATCATACTCCTCACTGGTGATGTGTCATGGCTGTTTGAGTTCGATGTTTATTTTTAGTTGACAGTTTTTTTTTTGTTCTGTAAAGCAGTAACCCGATGTGTCCTGCGAATGTGTGTATATCAGTTTTTAAAAGCGGGAAGGTTTTTTTTATTTTACGCCGCGCCGTTTAACCGCTGTACATCAGAAATTGTAGTTATGTAGCTGGCTTATTACGGTAATGCACGACTAACGTCGCAAGCGCATGCAACAACCATTTTTAATTTATTGTATTTCCATCATAAATTTAAATTAACTGGTGCAGAAAAATACTATCTTTTCGTATACGGGGATGTCGAAAAACGAACTAAAAACGATTACGTTTACGTTTAACATGGTTACTCTGCCACAGAATCTGATGCGATGGTTTTCATATGAATGTGGTTAACTTTGAAATATTTACGTAGAAAACAGGAAACATGTTTAAAATGTATTCAGTGTTTCGCATAGTTTCAAATTTGTGTTCAATTGTATCTCCTTCTTTTTCTGTGCGTAGAACAATGTCCTATTAATTACCCACAATTGAAATATTCTGTGAGTACTCTTTACACATATGCCGGGCAGGAGGTTAACATATCCCGTCGAACAGAGAAGAGAAGTTCCACTACATGGTTTACGATTGTCAAGTAAATTCGTATGACAACCAGTACCGACAGCTTTAGGTGCCCTCCGAAGCACGACTGGTTGCATATGCCACTATATTGGTCCACCCATTCCAGTACTCACTCGCGGCAGTAATTGTATGTAAATTGTAAAATTAAGTCTAGTTTCCTTAATTTTTAATTTCCGCTTTCTAATTGAAGTTAATCATAACTTGAATATATTGAAGGTTATAATCGAAAAGTAGTCACCAATTAAATTTTCGTCAGCTTCAAATAGTCGATTTTAAATTTGCCAAAATTAAGAAATAATCTTCCTGGCATTAAACGTAAATTTATAAAATGAAATCTAAACTAATTAAGAAAAATACACATTAAATAAATTCAGAAATTAAATGACGATATAAAATTTTCAAAAAATGCAGAACAACAGCTTCCTACCGTATTCATTAATTATTAATCTTCGAACGAATTATACGTTTTACGAACAGACAAGTATTCCAAGTAGTGCTTCCGGTAAGTATTCTTAATTGCATAGTTGCTCTGTGTAGGGGTTTTCAGTTTTAATTTTCTCTACAAAAACAATTTTTTAAATAAATTAAAAATTCGATTTCAGTACAATTTAAATTGACTTTAACATTTGAAACCTTCGGTAGATATTTAATAGGTGGGACATGCCCTAAAGTGTCTCGATGTATTTACTACTGAACCGAATAAACTGCCTGTCAGATTCAAACAATAAAAAGTATGATTTTGATGTATTGACTATCACTTTTCATATAGTATTCAATATACAGAAATCATTCAACTGCGTTGATAAATGTGAAATGTTATACATCGATTGAAGGGCGGGCAATTTATTATCAATGCTAGATTTTGTAATACCGAAAACTCATTGACCTGAACAGGAAAAGGTCAACAAACAAAAAATTTCCATTATACAGTACACGATCATTTCAGGGCCCTCTAGATTAATGCGTGGGTAATGTTTATCACACATTCACCTACATTGTCCTGCCTATTTAAATTTTCGATAACGATAGGGTTTGCAGAACATCAGCGCTCTATCATTGTGGGCAAAATAGAATACAGTCGTGTTAAAGGATTTTAACAGATTTAAAAATTATATCATTCTAATTATATAATTTATTTAAAGAGGCGATTCTCAGCTAGAGCTTAGCACGTGAGATTTCCACCCTGAAGGTCTGCGGTTCAATTACCAGTTCCGGAACATCGGATTTTGAACGGCCTTTCTCCCTTGCAAGTAATGGCAAACCAGCGAGGCATTCTGTCGAGTAAATGTTCTCTGCAGTAAACGTGTTTACACTTCTCGTGGTTGTTAAGTTGTAGTATGTCTTTGGGACTTTAATCGCGCAACACACGCAGATGAGAGCAGGCGCACTTGAAGAGACAAGAAGAATTATTTAAAATATGGTTAAATTAATTTATTTAAAATGTAATTCCTTTTTATATGGGAGTGTTATTTGTTTTCCTTCTGTAGTGATGAACTAAATCAAAACGGTTAAGACTTAACTTCGTGTATATTAACATACAATGATTTTTAAATCGTTTATAACACCTTGCATATACCGACTGATTCGCAAGAGCATACAAGCCTATTCAGAAATAGGCAACCCAAAATACATATCACAAGGTACTGACGAAATCTAAATTTTTATTTGCGGTGTTATGAATTGGAGTTGCCGATGTGGTGTTTCATTTTACTCAACTTTTAAATAAAGCAAGTATGAACGAAAACAATGTATGTTGGGTTGCCTACGTTTAGAATGGTAGGCTGGTACTCTCCCGTGAATCACCCTATATGTACAATTAATAACTTTTGGTTAAGTTGAAAGTTTTAATAAGGATGTTGTAAGTTTTACCGTAAAGCATGTATTAGTGATATACAGTATGATTACTGTATCTTGTAACAAGTAGGTAGAATGCACGTGTGCATAAAATGCATAGTTAACTTTTCTTATTAGCACAAAAAAACTTTTTACATTAAGAGTTCTTTGAACATGCAAATGTCTACTACTTTTTCGTCAAACCATAGCGAAGCTCTATACAGAGTTATAGGTTTGCATAGATCATTGTGGTAATAACAGTCAGTTTCAATGTATTGCAATAGCGAGAAAACAAATATTATGTTGATTTTGGGACAAGGCAGAGGGGCCGCGGACTTAGCAGTACGATAATTTGCACAAAGATACCCTTCCATCACATAATGCCTTCAGGCGTGTGGAAAGAAATTTGCGGCAACATGGACAGTTTTCCAAGCCAAAGGTGAACGACATCTCACAATTATAGAAGCTAAAGCGGCAGTCATCGTACAAGTAACTGGTAATCCTCATATAAGCCAATGAGCAGTTGCAAGAACTGTAGGCTTTAGCAAAAGTTCAGTTTTTAACTTCTTAAAAACAAACCGGTTTCATCTTTGTCACGTCGTATCAGTGCAACACCTATCTAAAGATGATTACCCACGTCGAGTGAATTTCCGCTAATTTTTAAAAACTAAGTTACTACTGATCTACTGTTTTAAAGAAAGATTCTATTTTCTGGCGAAGTGACATAGGATCAATGGGCTTGTAAATGTACACAATTGCCATTTCTCATCACAAGAATTTTTACTGTAAATGTGTGGTGTGATATCGTTGGTTCCCACTTAGTTGAGGGCAGTTTAAATGGGGAAATATATTTACATTTTTTTAGAAACTGATTTGTCTCAACTTTTACGAAAAATTCCTCTTTATATTAGACAGCGTATCTTGTATCAAAATGAAGGAGCACCTGTCCATTTTCTTAGAATTGTAGAAGAAACTACCAATATGACACTTTCCATAAGAGGATAATTGCCACAGGTTCAGTTCATCTTTGGCCTCCACGTACCTACTTCAGACTTGACTCCGTTAGATTTCTTCTTGTACGGTAAAGTAAAAAGCGACGTCTAGGAACCTCCCGTAGGAACTGAGGAAGATTTACGTGAAGGAATTATTGAATCATAAAGGTCCATCAACACACACACGCTAATTCGTATTAGAAATTCTGTCCTGTGAAGGATTGACTCATATGACAGCAGGACGGCAGTTTGAATATTTATTGTTTCATAAATTAGTGTTTTGCTTTCTGTTTTTATTTAATTTATTTTTATTGTTGATTTTATTGTTATGTCATGTTTTTATGCTATCTTGGTTTTCTCTGTGTTTGTTTTGTTTAAATTATAAGAAATAAACATGCTAAATATACCTATTGCAAAACTGCATCTTATTTATTGGCAAATAGTTGCATTGTAATTTCTTAGTGCATCTAAGGTAACTACTATGCTTTTTATTTTATTTAAACAACATAAAGTTTACTAAGATATCTATGGAATACAAATAGCTGTAATGTGTGTAGCCTACCTACCTGTTACAAGATGTATAACTAAATTATTCTCAAACGGCACTGAATTAACTAGAGCTTTTTTCTCTCTTTGAGTACTTAATCTTCTGTCGCAACTGGTTTACTAAATTCCTTTTGCAAGCTCCGGGTTTATTAGTGTGTGTTCAATAATTGCTTCCATAGGTACTTTCTAACAGTGCATAAAATATTTCAGTTGATACAATTAGATATAACTCGTTTCGACATATTTCGGATTACTGCACATATATGAGTATCGACTAAAGTGGTATATTTCTCTAACAATTCTTGCAACTGTTGTCCTCTCAAAATGAGATTGATGAAATAGTAATTGCTTGGTCACCATAAACTCCATAATGGAAGCCCAACTGTGTCTTCATCGAAGACATCAATTTCTCTTTATTGTAATATAAGTGTTAAAACAAACTACTTAACTAAGTACAACTATATTATCCGTCAGGGTCGGGTCAGGCGGAAGGGAGGGGAAGATAGGTAGGAAAGTTAGGTTATTGAAAAGTGGATGTACGTTGGGTTACTTTCTAATTTTCATTTTTGCCTTTAATCAAAAACCTTATATATATACAAAGTGATTTTTTAAAAAGTCAATTGCAGCCTAGAAAAAAAGCTATTCCGTCTGCAGTCAGCTGTAATGAGCTTTGAATGACATTTACCTGTATGTCAAACTGTGTGACAGTTCAGGTAGTTTAAAAATTTTGGCCCAACAAAATGTGAAAATGAACAAGTATTTAGTTGCAACTGATTTGTAATTTATTAAGGTAAGTAAATTACAGGTTTTTTGTCAAGATTTCTTTCACAGCAAGTGTTCGAAATGTCAATTTTCACATTGTCAGATTCTAAAGCTTAATATAGACGGGACAATCCCTAGGCTACTGCAATTGACTTTTTAAAAAATCACTTTGTATATATATCATATGAAGGACCAATAAATATATCCTGCCACGTCCGGCTAATGGATTCATTGTTAAATATAAATTTTTTACAAAATCGTAAACGTAGTTGTTCAAATTTCGTTAAGTGGGTAAATACACAGAACTGACAAACAATAAAAATGTGATCAGATACATACAATTTTCATTATAGCATCTAAGAAAATCTTGTCCGAGTCTGTAGATAAATGGTAGTTATGCAACCATACATACAAAGAGGTACATAGAAGGTTCACCATTAGGTTGTTGAATGGAAGTTAAATGACTCATATAATTATGTTTTATTTAAAATAAGTCATTGTTACAGCTTAGATTTTATTTAATATATAAATATAATATATATATAAAACGGAAACCTAATTTTCTGTCTTAAATTGATGTGATCAATACGACCTATGGGTAAGTAGTAGTAGTAGAGCAACCATACATACACAACATCCATTATGAAACATCTTCTATGAATTACAAAACATTGTCATATTGTAGTCAAAATAAGTAATTGTTGCATTTTAAAGTTTTATTTTATAAATCCAATAACCCACTATATGCACAAGACAGAATTAACCCAAATATTATTATTCCTATGAATCCTAGTCACTTAGCTTGTTAACTTTCCATGGCCATTTTACCCTTATAAATTTCAATTACCATCCTTTTAGCTAAAGTAAAGACAGGTAAAACGAAAGCTTTTATCTTCTTGCCGAGCAAGCAAGGCCAAGGCTTGGGCTGTTTAAGATATTCTATGAATATTTTTTAGGACAAAACAAATCTAGAAACGTAAGAACACAGAAGAAACCAAAGTCCCAAGGGACCCTGATTCCCGCACCCTTCTCGGCCCTTGCAGTTGCTGTCACGCATTAATATTATCGGGAAATACGGATAACTAAATAAAACACTCCAGAATTTATGCTAAGCACGAACAGGTCGCAGGAATTTTCTGAAATCCTCAGTAGTGGAAAAAATAGGAATCAGAAGTTGGTTTCCTGGATCTTAATCTGTGTGCTCCTTGCTCTCCGCTAGCTTTATATTTCTCAAATGAATTCAATTTTGGGAAAAAGCATTTCTGTATGAAAGGTATTCGGGTCTACAAGTGTTTCTGTAAAGGAAAATCGGGTAGTCGATTTCCCAGAATGAGTAGCCGGATAAGCTTTCTCTAACAGAATCCCTGCATGTAGCAGGTGCGTTCGTGTCAACACGTGTAAGGGAAGTTTCATCGGGAACTTATTTGGAAGAGTTATCGAGAGGGTCGCATTCTACCTGCAAAAACAACCTTTTTTCAAGATTTTCGTAAACATTCGATATAAGTTTTCAGATTTCCGTAGGTATTATCTTGTTTGGTAAGCAACGTTTTGATATCGATACAAAAATGGTTTACAAAGAAGCTTTTATTTTTGTATAACGTGGCACTATCCAACACTACGATGATTAGTCTTTGACGCTGATATTTCATAGGGTCTAGGAATTATTTTATACTCACAGTGATATTTTTTAAATCTAACACTAGTTAGCAAATCGTGTACCTTATTCTGGTTTAAAAAGTGTAATATGAAACTGAAAAGTACTTTGAACTTATTTAGTAATATGAAATTTTGTTTTAGAATATGGAGCTTATTCACAACAGGGGTGAATTATTACAATAACCGATGAATACACAACTCTAATATTAAATTAGGAACACACAAATTAGAAGCACACAGTTCAGTATTTACTCAGGTACTCATACAGTCATGACATAATCAATGAGCACAGATCTCTAATAACATATTTGGAATACACAACTCGTGCAAAACATTAGGAGCACACAGTTAAACTAAAGACCCCTAAACATACAGAACAATAATTGAGCACACAGCTCAGTATCTAATTATGTACTCACTGCCCTACTAGTAAGTAAACAGCTTTAAGATTAGAGCACATATCTGACGATAAATTAGAGCAAAATAGTTTAATATTTGATGAACTACATACAGCACCGTTGATGTATACACGACTAATAATAAATTTGGAATCTACAACTCTCGCAGTAAATTAGTAGCACACAACTCAACTAACAACTTTTAAACACCGCGAAGTTACTGACCACCTAAATTAATACTTACTGTACTACCAATCACATACCTCTAATGATAAAGTAATGAAGAACAGCTTAATAGTTAATTACTTACAACACTGTCGATGAATATACAATTTTAACTTCAAATAAAGAACACAACACTTTGATACGAAATTAGGATCACACAGTTCAAATATCAATTTCTAAGCACACAGCACAGTTACTCAACAAGGATGCCAATATTTTGTTAGCTACTTACAGCAATTATGACACAGCGGTAGTATTAAATTAAAAACACTGAAATTAGGAGCACACATCAAAATGTTTAATTAGGTAGGTACTCATCACATATGGAATTATAAATTTAAGATACACAACTCTCACAATAAATTAGGAGCACACAGAAACGTAGCTACAGACCACACAACTCATAATTAATTACGTATAGGCAGCGCTATCAAGCAGCACACAAAGTTAAGATTAAATTGACACCACAAATCTCTGACAATAAATTAGAGTTAAACAGCTTCATTTTAATTAATCGTTTAAAGCACCGTTAATTAGTACACAACTTTAATTTTAAATTAACATTAAAATGCTCTAATAAGAAATTAAGATAATACAGCTCAAATAATAGCTTCTAAATACACCATAGCTGCTCAATACACAAGTCAATATTTTATTAAGTACTTGCAGTAATCATCACACAGCTCTAATTTGGTAGCACTCAAATAGTAAGGGATGCTTATTACAAATGTATTACACATGTTTGTGGATATACTACACAAGAAAAATGTATGAGTTTTCGATCCAGTTTACTTAAATACAGCGCAAACAGCGGCTAAAGTTTTGAAAATGTCCTAGGATTTCAAACTTAACACTAAGCGAGCAGGATCTAATAAGTTTATCATCACTATCAATTTTTACAAATTAGTGTTGAGGGGGTTTATAGCAAGTTTCTTGATTGACATATTAAAACTGTATTATGTATTTAGTTAGTTTAGTTAGAGTGTGTGGTGGTAGCCCAGTTGGTAGAGCGCTCGCTTTCTGAATAAAACGTCGATTCTGGCTTGGGTTCGAAACCTAAGCAGAACTATGCAGATTTAGAAAAATCTTGTCTGCAACCCACCACACACAATTTCCCAATCCGGCTTGCAACCGTGGGATCTTAATGCTAAAATCCTTCTCTGGAATTTCTGTTGTTCGGATTCGACGTTAAACTGTAGGTCCCACGTGTCTCTACCTTAGCGCGGAGGAGAAACACATGGCAGAGAAGAGGCCGATGCCCAGCAGTGGGACGGAAAGGTTGTTGATGATGTATTTAGTCAGCTAAGTATAACTGTAAAATCACAATATGCCTAGTTAAAAATCTTACCTACATTTATAATCACAGCAATCAGTTAAGAATGCGGTTCGCGTTTGGAATAAATTGGCTACCCCTAATTAAAGAAATAATGAACGAAAATTATTGCCTGTTTGATGTATTTTAATCCGATATGAAAGCAATTAAAATCGGACTAATAAATTTTGAGATATCGTTTTTGTAGTAATTGCTTCCGAATTTAGATTCAGCCTATAGAATGCTGAATTAAAATATCACGCACTCTTTTGCGCAAAACTTTTTTTTTTAATTAAAACTGATGGCAATCTTAGTCAAACTTTTCCAAACTGCTTAGATCAATTAATATAAGTATTACTAGAAATATACACATGTTCAGAGGTGTGTAAATTACATAGCCTATTTCTGTATTAACGAGCGACTGCGGATTGCACCAAATAGTTAGCAAGTTTATTTGTGTTCGAGAGCCAAGAGGAGGTTAGCTCAGGTCAGTGATGAAGTCATCTATAAGTTTCCGTGCCCAAGTCCTTCAAACCAACGTACGTACGTGCGTATTTAATTAATGTACTTACAGCAGCGAATCAACCAATGCAAGCCTTTGGTATTTATGGCATCATTTGTTTAGTACGTTATATGGTATCAACACAGCAACTTTTGGATCGAGTCTAAGCAACCAGTTGTACATCTAATTATTATTATTATTAGCCCGCAATATCCCATTGTTGGGGAAGGCCTCCCCCATAAGGGGGGTTGTTGATCTACTCTCCCATAGTGATCAATCCTCGTGGGAGAGAGGCGCCGCGTTAACGCAACCTTTGGGTCACCCATTCAAGTACTGACCGGTGACCACGCTGCCTTAACTCTCCTGATCGTACTTGAACGGGCGACGAATGTGCGCAACTCGGGACCTACATCTAACTATAATAGTCTGTATTCAGTAGAACAGAATTTTTATGAATAGGCACTTAATATTTCTGCAATGTAACTCAGAAAACTTTCAATAAACTGAACTAGCCAAATTCGTTGGTTACGCTCTGCGCTTTCTATTCTCTCTCCTTCCCATTTTACGGCGGCTCAGCATCTTCTTACATTCTGGTCCACTGCTCAGTTCTCCTTATTAAATGCTTTATTCCTCAACGGTCTTCTTTAATATACATATTTAGCTTATTCTTGGCTTCCCAATTTCTCTTCTTTTCAGTTTGTTTCGGTTTATTATTGTGTTTGGTAGTATATCGTTTTTTTTTAAATTTGAACACAAAGCCAAAGCTGAAAAAGTCATTATGAACATATCACGTAACGTAGCTAACCCTACTTTTATAAACAAATTTGACAAAAAAACATTCAAATGTAAAGACTTAAAAATAGTTTTAATAAACAATAAATTTCCATCAAATGATAATAACTTAATTGTAATTAATTGCAATAAACAAAGAATTTATATCAAATGACGAAATGTTCACCGTCTTCGCCCAGGCACTCTTGAACTCTTCGCACAATCCCATTGCTGACATTTATTGACATATATGGATGGTTGCTAATTTCATTAATTTTTCCAATAGTCTGGGCTGCAATTAATTCCGATCATGTATTGGCTGCTGGAAAATGGAGTTCTTTAAATACGGCCACAGAAAGAAATCGCATGACGTAAGGTCGCAGGATCTGGCAGGATACGGTATTGGTGTGTTTCGACTAATAATCCATCTAGCGCCGAGGAAAAACACGTGGCAGAGAAGAGGCCGATGCCGAGCAGTGGGACGAAAAGGCTGTTGATGATGTTGTATGTTCAGAGGTCCGATTTTGTAGGAAAAAACCAAATCTGAGTTCATAAAGCTCTTTGAAAAATGACCGTACAATCTCTTCTCGACATTTTTCCGCAGTGAAAGAGCCCGAAAAAAATTTTCGTTCGTTTTTCTACAAATAAACGCTTTGGTCTTACTTTTATCTTCAAAAGAGTATTGTCCAATTATTCTACGCCTTGAAATGGACTACCGACACTGCTATTTTATGGGGATGAAGAGGTGTCTATACCATAAAATTAGGCTTCTCCGAACTCCATAAACGCATATTTTCCAGATTAATGTATCCATCTCAATAAAACCAGGCTTCGTTCGTGAAAAAAGTTTTCTCCAATAAGTCGTCATGGAGGATATTTATGAACCACTAACAATATTCGACACGCTGAGGATAATCAGCTTCGTGTAAATGTTATACAGACTGAAAACAGTAGGGATACAAGTAGATATATTTTTTAATATTTTGAGGCAGCTGCTAACTGACAACTGAACGTTTCGAGGCAAACGGCGTGCAGAGGTTCGAGGAACATATTCCACAATCTGTCTTACATTTATAATTACTTATGCTGTTCTGCTCGAAGGATGACCGCTGCCTTTTCTGCGTGAAATAAATTCAGTCTCACAAAAAGCTTCAACGCAGTGATTCAAAGAACAACGAAAAGTGTTTAAGGCAACACAAGGTTTGGACATTCCTGGTGTAACTGTTCAAAACAATCATGAATTGAGTACTACCATACTCCATCAACTCGACGGCAGTTGAGAAAATAGGATTCAATTATAAAAGTTTGATGTTCCTGCAGCAAAACCGTTTTATTTGAAGAGATTTCGTTACCAAACACAAATCAACTGACAGGTAGAGATTCTAGACAGTGAATTTTTATATATAAATGATATTGTCTATCAGAATCTCATCTAACTGAAAATGACACCTTTAAGATACCAGAATACAATGTTTACAGGAACAAGAGAAACGCTAGAATAGTATCGGGTGGGATGGTCCTCATCATTAAGAGTAAAATAGCACATGTTCATTTAACAGACATTCCAAATCTGAGCCTAGATACTATAACAGTAAAGCTAAATCTTTTTCACCGGTGCCATGTAGCAGTGGTTAGTACTGTAAAAATCTGACCTAAAGTCCATATCTAATACAACAGACCTATCCTCATGATAGGAGAACTAATTGTAAAAACAGTTTCTGGGGCTTCCGAGCAACCAACCCGAAATGTATTAAGCTCAAAACCTTTGCAACAGAGTATTTCCAAGTGCGAACTCCTGAAGAATACACTTACTTCTCTTACAGAACAGACCACCAGCCCGACATCCTAGATACTGTGCTACAGAAGAACTTCAACAAGAGCCGTTGCTGAATTAAACTCCGATTATCTACCTATCCTTGCGTCATTCCTAATTGCACCAGAAACACAAAATCCACTTAATGGGCCAATAGATTGAAATCAATTAATACTTGACCAGTAAGTCAAATGCCCAAACCGGTTAGACACCAAAGATGATATTGACCAGCAGTTACCGATATCACCACCCGAATAGTGATCAGTATAAAGTGAACCACCAAACCTTTAACGACAACTCAATCGTTCTACAACAACTATCCTTCCAAGGACATAATTGATTTAATTAAGGTAAAATGTCCAACAAGCGCGAAAGGCAGAGAGGAAGAAACCGTGATGCCAAAAGACAATTCAACAACTTAACCCAGCAAATATGTAGAGAACTCGACGAAGTGAGACTAAAATCATACCGAAAGTGCATCGAATACAGTGATCCTGGATTGTGGAAAGTCACCAAACGAATACTAAAACAACGCGACGAAATACTATCCTTAACTACAACGGCTGGTAACAAAACGTACACACCAGATGAGAAAAACATTTGCGTTCGCTATACACCTAGAAACAGTTGTTACCTCCATTATCACCTGTAATGCAACATAGGTGGGGCAGATGGAAAACTACATTGAAAGAAATTTGAAAATGTGTACCCAACTTCTCCCAAGAAAATATGGACAACAATAAATGCCCTGCCAAAAAGAAAATCACCCGTCCACCATCTCATTACAAACACAATTATACAACATTTATCAAAGAGAGCATTGGCATACTTGTTTCTACTTTTAATGCATGCCTACGACTTGGCTGCTTCCCCCAAAAATGGAAACATACCGAAATATTAACACTAAACCGGAAAAAGACAAGAAAGTTGAAAATTATCGGCCGATTAGTTTGTTAACACTATCGTTTATATTGAGACATTAAACATTTTGCCAAAATTTCAATTCGGTTCCAGAAGGAAATACTCAATATGTCATTAACTCCAACGTACTAGTAAAACTATTAAAGCTGGCTGTAAAAATAATCAATATACAGAAGCAATTTTTGGCGTTTCATAAGGTATGGTTGAAGGACTCAAAAGGTAAAAAGTTTGAACATTGGAATGCCTTGCTATCTCAAGGCAATAAGTTTCTTTTTCTTAGAAAATAGAACCTTTTCTGTTAAGGTAAACTATTTCCACAATTATGTCAAACCGATTCGGGTGGGGGTACTTTAAGGCAGCATCTTGGGACTCCTATTATTTAATATTTTTACGTCCGATATGCTCGAACTTGCAACTACCTTAGCAACCTTCGCTGCTGACACTGGTATTCTAGCACAAAACCCAGATCTAAATGAAGCCATTTCACATCTTCAGTAAAATATGGCCGTGGTTTAGGAAATGGAATATACAAATAAACCCCACAAAACTCCACTCAATAATGTTCACTGTAAGGCGGATCGTAGATGTTTCTAACATAGAAATCATTGAGAATGCCATAACATATAACCCGAAGGACTTCGACTATAAAATACCTTGGCGTCCATCTTGACACAAGATTAAGTTCGAAGTACCACATTAATAAAAAACGCAGTTCCACAACAGATTAAGACAGTTGTACACCCTAACAAACAGGAAGTCATACCTAAAACCGTACTTATGTACAAAACTCTACTCAAGCATCTAGTTTTGTATGTATCGTAAGTGAGGAGCAACACATCTAAAACCAATTTTAACAAATTACAGAGACAAATACTTAGAATTATTGTATTCCCATTTTTTTATCGGGACTCTATTAGTCTCGTACTGTCATATTATAATTAGTAGTTATTATTTATACTCGTATAAAATTTCCATGCCATGTATAACTAACATTTCTGTTGATCTGGCAATAACAATTTTCTAAAAAAATAGATATGTAATATTTAAATATATGCATTAAAGAGAACCTACAAAGTGCACGTTAAATAAACAGCAATATATCCCTAAACAAAGTCGGCCCATATAATTTACTTTACTTGGCTTATCATTGTTAGAACTGTATGTTAATGATATTGATTCAATAATAGAAACTAAACGCGGTAATTTAACTCATACCTATTTGTGATCCTGCCTTTATTGGCTCATATAATTAATAATCTAAGGAGGTAGGCGCGAAGATGCCTCGTTTCTGGTAGCAAAACTTTCCAATTAGCAATCGGTTAACAGGAGATTAGTGCGGCAAGTCTCTTCGGAAGTTTCGTGTGCTAATGTACCGAAAATGATTGAGAATGAACTTTTACTTCCCCTACTTACTAGATTCACAGCTACAACGGCAAACAGCATGATTGTTTGTAAGTTTCGTATTCAGCATTTCGCTGAATCAGACCTCTCGTATAATAATACAGCTGAATGAAATTTGATTTGGGAATAGCTTGTATCTGGGTGGTGCAATGAGATCTACAGAATTTAAGAGAAAATGATTCAAAAGGTTAGGGATAAGTTAATTAAATTTAGGTTTGATGTTTAATATAGAGATTTTGGCTGGAAGTTGAAGAAAAACATCTGAGTCGTTTTAGTATAGTAGAATTATCACTTATAAGTCGGTATTTAATGGTACTTTACATTCAATAGAGACTAGAGGGAAACACTAAAACAATACGAACCATGTAAAATCTAAAGGATGTAGGCGAAATAAGCTATAATAAGGGCAAGAAGGAGGTAATTGAAGAATTTGACAAAGCTTCAGATAGGAATAGTAGAAGAGCACTCGTTACGTAAAATATTGTCGCTTTTAAAAAATGTGAAATAAAAGAGTTTGGACGCATAGAGAAAATATTTCCATAAATGCTAAACCCGGAAAACACTTAGGTAAACATTAAAGAGCTATAACGGATAAGAGAAGAACAAGCTTCATCAGGAAATGAGATTGTTAATCGCTATACGGATAGTAGCTAAAATAGTGTGACAACTGAAATTAGATGTAGCAGCTGGATATAATAAAATAGCAATATAAATTCTAAAATATATGAGAAGAGAATGCGGATGCATAACGAAAGGAGTACTGCAATAATACTTCTAATGTATGAAAAATGTACTACAATCAATTTTGCCAATTACAAAGAAGAATTCCCATTGTAAGTAAATGTAAAAATTTTTTTTAATATATTGATTGCCCAGTACAGCGCTCTGGATTTTTTTTGTTTTAGTTCATTAGTAATGTATGGACGAAATGATAAATCAGATAAAGAACAAAAGGAAGGCCGTAAAAAATATATGTAGAGCAAAGAAAAGACTGTACGAACAACAACAGTTGGAAAAGATAGAAGAATACGGACAAAGAAGAAGTATAAGACAATTTTATAAGGAAGTAGGAAGGATGGATGGCTGATTGGGAGCAAGGAAGGGGTTATTCAAAAATGGAGAGGATATTTCGTAGAGCTGTTAGGTACACATGATAACAATGTGGGTAAAGCAGGGGAAGGAACGCTGGAGCAGGAAGAGGGAATAGAAATACACGCACCAACACACGAAGAGCTAGAGCAAGTGATAAACGAAATGAAGAACCATAAGGCGCCAGAGCAAGTCAATTTAACTGCAGAAATGATTAAATACGGAGGATTGCAGATTATAGAAATATAGGAGGAAACTATAAAAAGAATTTGGGAGGAAGAAGAGCTACCGGAAGAATGGAATATTGCCATCATAAGCCCACTGCATAAAAAGGGGGACGAAACGAGGTGTGAAAACTATAAAGGAATAGCACTGCTAAACGTTGGATATAAAATATTCAGTAAATTATTGGAGAAAAAATTAAATGTTTACATGGAAAGCTCTGTAGGGGACTATCAGTGCGGATTCCGAAAAAATCGATCGACTGTAGACCAGATCTATGAGATGTATAAATATTTTGAGGAAGCAGCGGCAGAGCACGCACTAAAAGTAAATAGCACAAAAACTAAGTACATGATAACCACAAGAAACGCGAGTGTCGAGGGTATGGCAGATATAACCAATAATGGGCAGTGTTTCCATAAAGCAGATTGTTTTAAATACCTCGGGGTGATGATCACAGAAGGGAATAGAATCCTGGATAATGTGAATGCACAGATAATGCAAGGTAATAAATGTTTTCACGCGCTACAAAATGTCCTACAATCAAAAACACTTCTCGACCACTTCGAAGACAATAGTGTATAAAACCGTAATTAGGCCACAAGAAAAGAAGAGAAAGTGCTGGAGAGATGGGAGCGGAAGATCTTAAGAAAAATATACGGCCCGGTGCAAGAAAATGAAGGGTGGAGAGTCAGAATGAACCATGAGCTCAAAGCAATGTTTAAAAGTTCAAGCATTACCGACTAGATCCGTAGCAGGCGTCTAAGCTGGGCTGCAATGCTGATCTTCGGTTGATGAGTGGATAAAGTAATTTTAATTTAGCGTAGCCATCATTAATCTTTTTGTTAATGTGGATCCGCCATGATAACCGTGCATCCAAATGTACCCCCAAATACTTGAACTGCTATCACTTGGGTTTCAATTGATAACTTGATAATGCAAAATTTAAGAAGCCATACGACTACAACTACGTACAAAGGCGTTATTATCGTGTGACAATTAATGATAGTCTAACAGGGAGGCCATGGAAGAAATACACTTTCTTCGTAGATTAAATCGTCTTTATTTATAGTTACCTAACTCAAATGCATTATGAAAGCACTTACTATTAAGAAATATTAAGACAATCCCATATGTTTTTTCATCAACCCAGTTCGTGACAATCGGAAACATTGTTGAAAAAAAAGGTTTGCTACGCTCCACTACTGTACAGAAAATAGTTTCGATGCTACACAAAGCAGTACCACTTACCACACTGCTTAAAACGCGGCGGAATTATAAAGATCGAGTGTTGAGTCTGTTCGAAATGAGCACCACTACAGTCCAAACAGTAATAAAGGTTGTGTTCAGAATGTCGTCGCACATTCTGAGGCATTTGTGGAGTAATTAGACGGCATTTGGTGATTGTACGTCGTCGTAAACCTTGTACAGAATCTGGTCGGCTTGTGTACATTTTACTCGTCAAATGAAAGAAATGAAGGAAATCTAGCAGAGATAAATCTGGCGACCCCGCCGGTCATTTAATAGCGCCTCCTCTTTCAATACCAAAAATTCTGCAATCCAAATACTGTCGAACAGCCAGTACATAATGCGGAGGAGTTCCGTCCTGTTGGAACATCAAATGATGTTCGAGGTAATGATCATCATTCCATTTAATTCCAGTTATCATTGAATCAATATTGTCTTATAACAATTCTACGTACATCTGTCCAGTCAAATTATCTGGTAAGAAGAAGGACTAACGAGACAATCACCAAAAATGCCAACCCAAACACTGGATTTTTCGGGGTGTTCCGTGAAATATCGTCAGATTGGAATTTGACCAATAACGACAATTTTGGCGATTATTTACGAAAAAAGTTCATTGTTCGGAAAAACAAGCGCTTAAAAGAATATTTGGATTATTTATCGCTTGTTCACTTATAGTCTCAGAAAATTTCAAACGGCGGCGGTCAAAGTCGTCTTAATTGCGCAAATTGTATAGCAATTGAATCTTGTAGGGATAAAACTTGTGGTATTTCACAATCCATGGAATCCTGGTTCGGTTACTAGCTGATACAATAGCCATTTTCCTTAATTAACGTAGAATCCGCGACTTCCACCGCTTTATTTCTTACCGGATTTTCAGAATTTCGCTTTTTATTTGCAACAGACCCGATATCCCGAAATTTTCTCACTAACTCTAAGATATAATTGCGGCTCAGATGCTTATCTGCATGTTGCTCGTTGAACAATTCGGCGCTTCTACTGGCACATTCATTGTTTCCGAAGAAAAATGCAATTATTTCAACTTTTTCTAAAATCGAACAACATTTTAAATGTTCAGAAAAAACAATGGCCACTACGAAATACGGCGTGACGGTGACGTGAAAAACATTCAAATGTTAATGTTAACGCATGGTCTGCTAATGCCGTTTAATCATTCCGTAAATACTTCAGATTATTTACTATCGTAAAACTTTGGACTGCATTCCTGCGGGAACTAATGCTCGCATTCCAAAAATAAAAACATTAGAGGAAAGCGGGGCATAAGTCCGTTGCGGCCAAAAGTCCGATTTTATTATTTTTGCAGCAATTGTGATATAATGGGAATTATACCTAATGCAATATGTTCCCCCTCCTTCAGACAGTTAGTTACAGATGTTTCACGTTGTGCAACTGCAAAATATGGTAAATAAATTAATTTAAAAGTTTCAGCATGCGTTGATATAATATTTAGCATTTGTAAAAAGTGAATTTTACGTCACCACGCTAATGCAGCAACGATTTATCATAAGCTAAGGTAGACCAAAGTTGCGTCTTGTATGCTCTGCAGTAAATACCCTGCCATCTAGCAATCAAATTCGATATTATCGATTTTTTAAATTTTCCCGGCGTTTGGGGCAAATGTCCGGGGGCAAAAGTACGAAACCGGATCTTTGCCCCTCCTAGTGTGTGATATAATATAATAGATATGTAAATTGTTACTCCGTTTGGAAAATCATATTCTAAAGTTGCTACTGTAGGAAACGCTACAAATGCATTCCAAATTTGTGGAATTTATCCCTTTGATAGGAATATTTTTCAAGAAAGTGATTTTCTCCCTGCTGAAGTTACAGATCAAGATGAAATTATAGAAAACGTAAAGACTATTGCCGAAACTGAAGATAATACAACTTTTAATGTAATTGATTCCAATTCTGAATCGACTGGAGCACAAGCAGATGACTGTTTCGATATTGAAAATATGGAAATAATTCTCGACAATTCGAATCTAATCATAAGTGACCAAGTTGTTCGGCCTGAAAATAAAACTTCAAATCTAAAAGGTAATGAAAGTGAACCAAGCCATTCAACCTCAAAACAAAAAACTTCTGAAGCTGAAGCAAGCTGTTCTACGAGTAAGAATGATTATGTTTCACCCAAAGATATTCGCCCGTATCCGAAAATATCATCCCCCCGGAAACGTCGGCGTGTTGGATGCAAGTCTGAAATTATTTCCAGTTCGCCGTTCATGTCTAAAATAGAGGAAAAAGAAACCAAAAACGGTGAAAAAGCAAAGAAGAATTTATTTTCAGTATCGAAAAAGGGAAAAGGGGTTTCAAAAAAAAGGCAGAAAATAATAAAAAATATTTTTGCCCCGAATGTAGACAGCAATATGTAGAACCACCCCAGGCGGATTGGATACAATGCTACGAATGCAAAGATTGGTGGCATGAATACTGCACTGATTATAGTGGAAACGGAAGATTTCAGTGCCAACAATGCTCATGAGACAAATAAGGAAATTGCATTTGGTATATACATATTACTTTATTATAGTTTCATGTATTTTAGTTGCTATAATTTGATTTTTGTAAATTTTCTGTGCCTTCTTAATTTATAGTTACTGTTTCGGAGTTTTACCCCATAGTGTCAGGACGTTTGCCCCAACCTATGGGGCAAAAAGCCGAAACTGTTTTCAGAATATAACTAATTTTTATACTGTAAGTTTTAATAATTTAGTAAAATAGTATGAGTTTTCTGATAAATTTAAGAATAAATTAACATATAAAAGTTTGACTAGTAATTATTTTAGTATGTAGTACTTGCATGAGCAGTTTGAAGCTTAACCTCGGACTTTTGCCCCGCTTTCCTCTACTTTAAATCAAATTCATTGAGCTTTTAAACGGTATGTCTTATGATACCCCTTGCAATTTAAAATGTTTAAGGTGAAAGTCGCCCCAATTTCGGGTCGAAGGAAGGTGAACGAAAATAGCCGTATTAGATGTCTTGGAAATAAACTATCAGCACCATTCCCCACCAACAAGGGAGTGCGTCAAAGATGCTGTCTATCACCTACACTCTTCAAAATATATCTGGAAAACATCCTAACAAATTGGAAGAATAAAAGCAAATACATGGGCATTCCAATAGACAATGACTACATATACTCCCTACTATTCGCCGATGAACAGATAATACTTGCTGGAGACTAACACGATGTAGTATATATGATGAGAAAACTGGAGGACACGTTCGAAGCAGACGGATTGACAATCAACTATAACAAAACAAAATATCTGGTCACCGGAGGAGAAGCAAGAGGTTTACGGATACAAGGAAAAATAATTCAAAAATGCGAAGAATATAAATACCTAGGAAGCGTAATATTAGAAGAAAATTGAAAGAAAGAAATAAAAACAGGGTAGGGCAAGCTAAGCAGGCAACACAAAAGTTAAACTCTTTACTGTGGCCAAAAAGTACATGGGAATTGACTAACACTGAACAACAAAAGATAAACGCTGTAGAAATGGACCTCCTACGTAGAAGATGTAGGGCTTCCAGATTGGAACACATCAGAAATACAGAGATTAGAGATCTAATGGGAAAACGTACAACAAAAGTTGAAGAAAGTGCGAAAAGGCGACTTATATGGTACGGACATGTCAAACGAATGAACCAAGAAAGATATACAATACTAAACTGGAACCCACCAGGAAGACGAAAAAGGGACCGCACACATGGATCAAACAAGTACAAAAAGACAGGATAGCCAGAAACTTAGGTGACGACGACTGGAGCAACAAGGAAGACTGGAGATTGGGATGCGAGATACGGCCTAGATTATAACCTATACTCGCTTCATATATATATATATATATATATATATATATATTGTGATGGTTTTTAATTAGCTAGTTTGTTCGAAGTCAAATTTTTTATTTTCAAAAGGATACTCGTGCATGGTATCTTGTCATGGGAGTCGGTTTTCTTTTTGTATAATAAATTAGGGCAGACCTTAATACAGTTAACTACTTGTCCGGTTAGAAAAACTCCGTAAAACTCGTATCTTATGAAAAACCTAGAACAAGAAGAATTTTTGTCAACATCTTATTATAAAGAAGATTCTACGATAAAATACATGCACAGGAACATGATATGAATAACATAGGACACAATTATTAGCTCAGTACGAATAAATTTTGGACCATATAAAGAAGTTGTCTGTGTAATCGGGGGCAGTTTAGGAAGTGGGGCTGTGAAATTATAAACATTTTTAAATGAATTATTTTATATGTCAAAATTTTATTTTGTAATTATTTTAGATCGATGTGTCATTTGGTTAATTTTAGCATGTTTGATATTGTTTTTTAAAATCTTGTTGGTTGCCTAGTTGTTGTTTACATAAAAAAAAGATAACAAGTTGATAAAAAATTTTGTGGAACTGTTAAAAGTTTTACATGTATAAAGACATTTAATTTATATTTGTACTAAAATCATAAACAATTTCTGCTTTTAAAGAAAATAAACTTACGTTAAATTTGAACTGTGTTTATTTAAAAAGAAGATATGGATTGGTTTGCCTGTCCAGATTGAATTTGGTCCATAGCGGTGACAAATCCTGGGTTTTGCTGTCCAACAGACACTACACCTGTATAGATAGAGGGACGAATAATTATAAAGAGCTACTAAAGGTATTTCGAAAATTCATCAATCTAGAAATTCTACTGAGCTTACCTATCCATGTGAAGAACACCTTCTGTTTATTATCTTGTACCTGTACAATTTACTATATGAGTTCTAGAACAATACTCAAACCTTCTAACAAGGTGCAGTTGACATTACTATAAGACCGGCTTGAATTTAGCTATGTGTTAAGGCCAGTTTTGTATTAGCGTATTTGGTAGCATATTTTCAGAACGGTAAGAACCTACTATCTGTGACGTAGATGTCTACATGCTCAAGCTACCGTGGTTGATTGAAATAAATTTATTTTTGGAGGCAAATTTTAGAAATTGTAACCTGGCGCCCAAATTACGTTTCAGTAACAAAATCATAAATCCACTATAATTAAATTACGATTGCTGTTGCAGAGGTATAAAAATTTTATAATTTGAAATATATTTTATTTGCTTTTGTTTCAATTTCTAGTTAGCTATTCGGATCTAGTAGATCTTAACAAAATGACGTAAGCCAACTTGGGGCTTTTATATGTTAGTATTATAACAATATATATATCATTATATGTCAACCAGTGTTGTCCACCGTTGGACATAGGTCTTCTTCAACTTTTCCCATCGTTCCAGATGTTGGACTATATGTATTTGGTTTGGGTCTATACGTTTAATGTCGTCCGTTTACCTGGGCGAACGTCCTGTGTTTCTGTAGGCCTCATCTCCTAAGTCTCCACTCTAGCATTCGCGTGGTCCACTTTCCGTCTGTTGTTCTAGCCAAAAGACCCGCCCAGATCCACTTTATCGTGACAACTCTTTCAACAACATCCTGGACTTTCATTCTCTACCGTGTAATGTAATTTGGGATTTCGTCGCGTAGGGGATTTACTACTACTAAAAATACGTAACCCCAGAACCATGGGTAGAAACAGAAAATATTTTTGAATGATTTGAAGTAAACGGTAGTCTTATCTAATCTTATAAAGGTTTTTAAATACCACATGCCTAGTTAATAATTTAAAAAACTAATTTTTGACAAATTTAGACTATTTAACATAAAGGTTAAGAAGCGTAAGTTCTCTGACAAAACTTAAAATATACGTATTTGCTTGTTTTTCTTGATTTTCCAGGGACGTTCAATCCCCTAAAAAGGATAAAAGAATTATTTCTTACCGAAGCAACCTTTAACCGATTTGAATGAAATTTGGTACTGAAACTTACCAAGTGCTTTTACATTTATTCCAAACCAAAACTTACCAACCTATTTCCTGTAACATGGATGTTAAAACAAGTGCTAAATATTTATGAATGCGATTGAAACCACTTCAAAATCGGTCCCGAACCAATCGTTGAGAAGATATGAGCCATTACCTATTGCACGATTAATTAATGCCAAAACACAATTAGTAGTTTTATGCTACACTTTTAATAAGCATGACTTATTTTCATTACGATGCATTTTCTATATCTTCTCAGGCAGAAACTCCGCACTCTTTCAAAAACGTATGGCCTTGTTCGAATTACTTGTCAGCCCTGTTCAATTTCTTCTTGCAACTTAACTGTAGTGTTTACCGCTGAACGTGTTAGATAACTGTAAAAGCAGAAGTCCAAAAGACTTAAGTCGGTAGATTATATGTTTCTTTGATGTTGGTTATTCACAAAAATCTTCTTCTTCTTTTTCTTCTGTATATAGGCCAATGGCCTGCTAATTACCTAGAAAAATCGAGAGAGGGAATCCCTTACATCTAGAAAAGGGTTGATTTGGGGACCTAAGTTGATTAAGTCTTACTAACCTTGTTTCTGATCATTAATAAATAAATATATTACACTTTTTTCTTTAACACCTTGTATATATGTGTTTTCCCGCGCAATTATGCGTCTAATTTAGAAATTTTCTAGGGTAATCTTTCTTATTTGCACGAAACCCCACGTTCTTGCAAGCTGCAACATATCTCACGGCTTACAATTGTAGAACTTTGAACGTCTGGCGGGTGGATGGGAAAATAGTTGCGATTAGAGTTTAAAAACCCCATAAATTTCAAGTGGCATCTGTGACACGCTTAATATCTTGATTTCCTGCAGGAAATGCGACGTTCTCGCGCACTCTTCTGCGCCCGCTTTCCACACAACGGCCGCCTTTGAAGCTTCCATCAAATCTTTCATCTTATCTGACGCTGCTGTCAGATTTGTCGATGTTCCGATCTAAATTATGTTTATACTTTGTATTGGACGATAAAACACGCGTCTTTTGCTACTTTAGGCAAACTTCGGTACGGTCTTTTTTTACGCCTTTCAGCTCCATTTAGGTTCTTGTGGATGTTTATAAAATTAGGCAGTCGAGAATTTTGAACATTCCTCTCTCGTTGTGCTTGCACAATAGATCGTAAAACTTAACGTTACTTCTTCTTAGAACGGTCAGTCTTCGTAAGTATTACCATTTGCTTTAATGATGCTTTTGACTTTAATGCTTTATATCTAGCGACAAAGGACAAAGATCGGAATTTCTTAGGAAGTCTGAAAATAATTGATTCTGTAATATTCTGTTTGTGGTTCTAAGCCAGAGTACATTGTGGATCTCTTTACACGTTGGTGAAGAGTTTTAAAATGATGATTGTATTTAACAATTATTGCTCTACAACCACCTTTCGGTCAGGATTTGAAAGCAAAAATTCTTTCTTCTCTAGTAAACACTTTTGAGATAAGCAATGGCTTCTAGCTGCTATTTCCCTAATTATTAGATTGAAATAAAAATCGGGAACGTTAGGTGTAAAAAATTTATTTTGGTATAAACTGTATATATTTTCGTGACTCAAATAAAGAAAGGTAAACTGTTCCTTTAAAGTTTAATAATATCTGAGTAAAATCAACACTTGCCATATGTGCGTAACTAATTGAGATTTTAGAGTCGCATTCTTGACCTCACGAGGGTGGAAATACGGAGCAGACGTTTTTAAGTAAGGGGGCGGACGAAGGAAAGCCCTTGTATGAGATCAGAGATGGTTTTGACCTCTTGTTGGGGTTGCATGTGTTATGCAAGTAGCTAGCTAATTATTATAGTGCACTAGTGATTTGAATAATCTGGTATGTAGCTACAATTAGATAAAGTGTGATTGCTGATCAGTATTGCTCGTTATATGAGTGTGGTTGTGATTGACCGCTCTCGGAGTTTGGCCAGATGATATTGAAAGCTTGTACAAGTGTGGCTAACCACGGGGTTTTAAGGAATTGCAAACCGGGGCCTTAGGGCCCCAGAATCCTGTGTTACATGTTTCGTGTTAGGCAGTTCGCACGGTTGTCACCGAGACATAGGTGGATGGTATTCCTCCCCTATTGGCACCTTAGGGAGCAAGAATTGCAACTCGGGGCCGTAGGCCCCAAAATCCTGTGATATATACGTTCTAGGCAATTCATCGTGTGTCACAGAGACATAGGTGGATGGAATTCCTCCCCTATTGACTCTTTCGAGAGTGCTACAGTGCCACTGGATTTCAGGAGTTCAAATGGTATTAAAACAGAAGTAATTGTCAAATGATCAATGATGTGGAAGTTAACCCCCCG
>JABXWE010040095.1:0-17989 GCA_014611495.1 Limonius californicus
TTTGAACCATTCCCCCAAGCTTTTTTCTTCTTTTGACTATGGCTCGGTCCGTAGGAGAGTTAGGGGAACGCGTCCGGCGGCATTCTACGCACCAGACGACAAAACGCAACGGTATGCGAGTGTGACCCCAGGCCGAAACTTTTGAACCATTCCCCCAAGCTTTTTTCTTCTTTTGACTATGGCTCGGTCCGTAGGAGAGTTAGGGGAACGCGTCCGGGAACATTCTACGCGCCGGAGGACGGTATGCGAGTGTAACCCCAGGTCGAAACCTTTTGAACCATTCCCTCAAACTTTTTTCTTCTTTTGATTATGGTTCGGTCCGTAGGAGAGTTAGGGGAACGCGTCCGGCGGCATTCTACGTACCAGACGACCAGACGTAACGGTATGCGAGTGTGACCCCAGGCCAAAACCTTTTGAACCATTCCCCCAAACTTTTTCTTCCTTGGACTATGGCTCGGTCCGTAGGAGAGATAGGGGAACGCGTCCGGCGGCATTCTACGCGGCGGTGGAAGCGAGAATACGCTCTTTTTTGATTTGACAGCCCATAAATCGGCCGTAACACGACACATCGAGACGAATTTCTTTTTGCGGGTTGCCCTTCGCCGTCCCCCACGACTTCTGGGGCGGAAAACAGGCCGTGGAAAATTTTAAGCGCCCCCCTCGGTCTGTCAAAAAAGCTTTTACATCTTTAGGGATCCGTACTAGAGTTGTCAGTAAATACAACCGCTACCGCGATTACGACTTGTGTTAATCAAAGGGCTGAAAAGTTTTTGCGCCCTTTCTACCTACAGGCATTCAATCTTATAAAATACAATTGCTAATCCCATCCTTCTTTCACCCGCCTTTTCCCCCTACCCCTTTACCTACTAACCCCGTTTCCTAACTTGCCTCTTTCCTAACTACACTTTTCCTACCTACCCCCTTTCCTACCTACCCCCTTTCCTACCTACTCCCTTTCCTTTCCACAAACCCTTTTCTCAGTTCTCTATCCTGCTATATCTTTTTTCTTCTCCCCTTTGTACATTCCCTCATTCCTATTTCCTTCCTTCAACAATTTTGTTGTTTCTTTTCTCATTTCTTCGTCACTTTCCCTTTGTCTTCCCTTTTCCATTTTGTTCTCCCCTTTATTCGTTTGTTTCTTCTCCCTTCGTCTGTATTATTCTGTCTTCTGCCTTTTTCTCTCCATTAATTCATCCCTTCCGCCGTTGGCCTTCAATATTGCAGCAAAAATTTATAACAATGCATTTTTTTGTAATTTTTCAACTTTATATTACAAAACCTAACAATTGCAAAATTTCAGGTTACATTGCTAGATGCACCAGGCCATAAAGACTTCATACCAAACATGATATCAGGGGCAGGTCAGGCGGATGTAGCCCTTTTAGTAGTAGATGCAACTAGGGGAGAGTTCGAGACTGGTTTTGATTATGGTGGCCAAACCAGAGAACATGCTCTGTTGGTGAGATCCTTAGGAGTAAGCCAGTTGGCTGTGGCAATTAACAAACTGGACACGGTTTCGTGGTCACAAGAAAGGTTCAATGAAATCACACAGAAGCTGAAAGTCTTTCTGAAACAAGCTGGATTTAAAGAAAGCGACGTTGCATTCGTCCCATGCAGTGGCCTTACTGGACAGAATTTAGTGGCGAAACCCACAGAAAATGAATTGTTAACATGGTATAATGGACCTTGTTTAATAGATGTTATAGGTTAGTTCCAAATGAAGCTAAAGTATGTAGTTAAACGTCATTATAACTAATGTTTTCAGATAACTTTAGGTCCCCTGACCGTCCAATATCCAAACCATTTAGACTTTCAATAAATGATATCTTTAAGGTAATTATATTTTAGCCAAGAATACAATCTGTATTAATTAATTTTAATATTTTAGGGTACTGGATCTGGTTTTTGCGTATCTGGTCGGTTAGAAACGGGCAGCTTAAGTACCGGTGAGCGTGTATTGGTATGTCCCAGCAGAGAGTTGGCTACTGTTAAAGCTTTGTCAATCGAAGAAGTTCCAATGCAAACAGTTTTTGCCGGAGATCAAGTCTCAGTTACATTATCAGGAATCGAGATGCAAAATGTTAGCATTGGATACATTCTTTGTGATCCACAGAATCCCGTTCAAGTTGCATCCAAATTCCAAGCCAGGATTGTGGTGTTCAATGTAACTGTTCCAATTACGAGAGGGTATCCTGTATGTTGTTTCTACATGAATTGAGAACTAGATTCTACTTTACTATGTGGTTTTTTAGGTAGTAATACACCATCAGAGTTTGGTGGAACCGGCAGTTATAAGCAAACTAATCTCACAGTTAAACAAGAGTACAGGAGAAATAACCAAAAAGCATCCCCGGTGTTTAGGCAACAACTCAAGTGCAATGGTAGAAATACAAATTTCTAGGCCCATAGCCCTTGAAGCCTACAGTGATTGCAAAGAACTTGGCAGGGTCATGGTCAGAGTTGGCGGAGTCACTATTGCAGCAGGGCTTATTACTAAAGTAATTTTATAATCTTGTTGTGTATAACATTGTAGGTTAAGATTTTCTGTACCTTTTATATATTTACATTATATGTAACAAAGCTGTACATCTTGAAATAAGTATCAATTAGCTCAATATTTGTAAAAATGGAGGACTATTAATTGATTGATATATAATCCTTTTACTAATCATGTTTAATAATTCTTGTACAAATAAGTAACAATATAAGCAGACTGAAGTTTTCTCATTTTATTCATTGATAACCTGATCAATGTCCTAATAAATCTTATACATGGTGTCCCATGACGTGAGGTCGCTACTTCGTGTTCGTAATTTTTAGACCAAAATATAGTTAAAAATTAGAATAAAGTTATGCCCTAAAGTTAACCGTTTTCAAAATGTAGAGTGTTAAATTATTATTTATGAAATAATTACAATTTCTCAAAAAGACAATATTTATTTTTATTTTAGTTTAAATTCACTATAAAGATTGTTCAAAATGGCCACCGTTGCTCTCAAGACACATTCTGGCTCTTCTTAAAAGAGATCTGGTTGCCCTACCTAACATATCGTTGTTATTCCGAATTAGTTCTACTGCCTCAAGAATACATCTCCTAAGATCTTCAACAGTCTCTGATGGTGTTTGGTATACAGGGTGTTCCAAAGTTTACCTTTCAAACTTTAGGGGCTGATAGAGGAGCTCTAAATAAGTAGAAAAGTCCATAAGACCTTACTTCCTTAGGTGACTACTAACAAAGATACAGAGGGTTAAAGTTTTGCGAAAAACAAATGATTTTTTGTATAATTCGGAAACTATGAAAGTTATCGATTTTAAATTTTAGGGGCGGTCAAGCTTTTTAAGCCTCTATTGTATTACGAAATCTTGTCTTTGAACTGCCATCAGAGGCGTCGTCGCAAGGGGGGGCAGTCAATTTTTTTGCCAAAACTATGTTACGCCACTGCTTTCTGCAGATAATTTTATGATGATTGGAATCTACATTCAATTTTGAAGATAAAAGATGTCTTCGAAATTTTTGATACAACACTTAATTTTCGAATTAAATAATTTTTTGTGAAATCATACACAGTCAGCATTTTTGGTGAATAATTATTAACAAAAAATACATAGGTATTTTGTTGTTCAAAATCTACTTAGGATATAAAAACTCAAATCAATTATTATCAAACAATGAAACAGGAAATTAATTATTAAAGAAGTTGCTCAAACTGAAGGCCATTCACTTCAATACATTTCCAGCACCTCCGAATTATGGTATTGATAGCGGCAGATACTTGATGGTGATTTACTTTCATTTCGTTGCAAGCATGTTGGATACGTCCAAAAAGCTGATCCCGCGTTGTCACTGGTCACATAAAAGTCCAACGGTGTGAGGTCAGGTGACCTAGGTGGCCAGGCCACTGGACCTCTTCCAATATTTTCTTGGGCGTTTTGATTGTTTCCCAAACGACCTATCCATCGCTCAGGATAATTGGCGTCCAACCATTCGCGCACCACCCGTCCAAAATGCGCTGGTACACCCGTCCATTTGCATCCAACTTTCATATCGCACATCAAGGGGAACATCCTCCATTATTTCCCGCAAATTATTGTCGAGAAAATCTAGGAACAATTCTGCATTTAGCCTCGGTGGCAAGAAGTATGGACCACAAACATTGTTATCAATAATTCCCAACCAAACATTTACGCTGAATTCACTTTGAAATGAACGAGGGCGAATTTGGTGAGGATTTGCATGAGCCCAAACATGCAGATTATGGTGATTTATTATTCCAGCTCTGGTAAACGTCGCCTCGTCAGTCCATAATATTTTTCTTAAAAATTGAGGATTCTCCCCCACAGAGTTTATTAACCAATGACAAAAATGTAGTCGTCTCTCTGCATCACCAGGACGTAAATTTTGTACGGGATTTAAATGATAGGCTTTTCTGTGATCCCGATGTAGGGGAAGGTGGGGTAAGATGGCGAGGTTAACAAGAAAATTCATTTTTGGACAAACGAACTTTAATATAAATATAAAAAGTGACTAACACATCTATTAGTATCTTATCTTTAAGATACTCTCTAGTTTATACGAAACAAACTTTTCTAAATAATAGATTTTTTCTTTTCAAAAAAAAAATGCATATTCGTCATCTTACCCCACAGTGCGGGTAAGATGACGAACCTAATGGGGTAAGATGACTCACAAACATAAATCGCAAAGAAATTGCCCTTGACCACCGTAATTGGTGTAGTCTTCGTGGCACCACCCTTGGCACGTGTTACACTGAATCCAGTCTTCCTCTGGAGGATCAATGTAATTCAGTGCATTATTTTAATTTCATTATTTTAACGATGGTATCAAATTTTCCTTCCGCACCACAAGCGCGGCTAACAGCCTCAAAACTATTTTCCGGGGAACGCTTAGATTTGGTCCCCTTGCAGAGGTGATTCGGTTGGCTATCGGTTATCTTCGCTATACGCGATATACCAAGTGAATGGGACACAAAAATACGAAACACAGAACGAAGAAAATAATTATCAAAAAAATCACAGAACGAAAAAAACGAATTATAAAAGGTACAGAAGGAAACGAATGCAAGAAAAGTAAAAAAATATCACAAAAATATCGAATTCTGTCAAAATTGACGTTATTTGAATGCATGTATGTCTAGATCGTTTTTTTTAGCAATTCCGTGTGACCTGAACAAAATAATTTAAAACGCAATTTGGTTTTCCTATTTTCAGGTACTTCTTAAAGAATCTTTAAGAGGCTCTATTTTCTAAAGGAAACACTTTTGACCATACATTTATTAACAAAAAATGTTAGTTTTCATGTATACTTTAAGCCCTAGAAGTTTGTCCCCAGTGGCGGCTTGTACTAAAGGGCACAAGGGCACGTGCCACCCAACCACCAAGATAAACACAGAAAAAAATTCGCATGTAATTCAGTGCATTATTTTAATTTCATTATTTTAACGATGGTATCAAAATTTCCTTCCGCACCACAAGCGCGGCTACCAGCCTCAAAACTATTTTCCGGGGAACGCTCTGATTTGTTCCCCATGTAGAGGTGATTCGGTTGGCTATCGGTTATCTTCGCTATACGCGATATAATCGGCGAATGGGGCATCGAGCGAAGCGTTCCCCATTTAAAGTCAACGTTTGACTTTCGACCGTAGTGTTTTGTTTTTGCGCAATCGCGCGTGTGAATTCAAAGACGAACGTGACGTTTTTTCAATGATGGAAGTTAATTGCGTGCAAAATCTTTTAAAAAACCCGCTATCATTTGAGGAAAAACTTTTAATTAAGAAGAAAGGAAGGCCTATTCCTGATATTCAGATAAACTACAGTTCGACAAGTAAAACCCGAACGTACAATAGAAAATTCAACAAGAATATCTATGAAAAATACGATTGGATGTGTGGATGTTCAGTAACAAATAAACTGTTTTGTTTTATGTGCTTAATTTTTAAGAAAGAGGTTAGTGCGTGGAATAAACAAGGGGTGAATGATTTAAAACACATTGCAGAGAAGGCAAAGAAACACAAATTTTCCGTTTCTCACATGAATGCGTGCATGGATTTTAGTGTTTTAGGCAAAGTGTACATCCGTGAACAACTAGAGCAGGCGTCGGCAACCTTTTTTGGCTACGGGTCAGAATCAACCAAAATGTTACTATTAAGAAGACGTTTCGGGTCAGTGGTATTTTCATTAAAAAACGGTCTTTTAGTGAATAAGATACATTTTATTGAGAAAATAATTATAATATGCGGACAAAATGGCAAAGCCAATTTTTTTTAAAGATGAAAACTTTGCAGGAAGTGATGCCCAACACGTTGATAGCATGAGAAAATGATTGTTTTCCGTTTTTTCTAAATCTTTTCGCAATGCTTTGAATTTATCTGTCCACAACGTTGAACTTTTAAAATCAATAATTTGTAAACTGAAATTGTCAATTTTAAGATATTCAAAATATTGTAAAACTAAAATATTGTCTTCTATTTCGTCGGGCTTTATTATAAATGTAAATATTTCGCCGTGCTTCGTAAAACTTTGAAATATACTTTTCCAATTCATTTTTAATGTTCTAAATACAACTTTCGAACATATTTAGATTGCTTTCATCGATATTTTCTTTCTCGTGTTGGTTTTTTAACAAGGGAAAGAAAATAAATATTTTAGTTTTCATGTCAGTTTCAAATAACATTAATTTAGAAGGAAAACTCTTCCATTCCTAGTACATTTTCAAAATTGTGTGGTTGTTTCCTTGGAGTCGTACCTTGAAATCATTATAATGGTTCATTATGTCTGTTAAGAACCAAAGTCTTAGAAACCAGTGTTTATCATTGAGTTCGAAATCATTTTCACCGATTCCATAAAGAAATATTTGCATATCATCAAAGCACTCTACAAATCTATTAAGAACTTTGCTTCGACTTAACCATCGCATTGCAGAATACCTATATGTAACAGCAAATCTGCATATTTTGATTTCCAATTTCCAATTTCCTCCAGAAAAAGCTTTGAAGCGCTTGTCTGTTAATGCTGATCAAGCTACTTTTATGTTTACGATCTTAACATTACATCCTTAAGTTGTTGCGTAGATGCCTTGGCAAATAAATTTTCTTCATGTATGAATGTTTATGCTTTATAATTAATTTAGAAATTATACCGTATTTGCGGAACTCAAAAGGGTTACTTGAAATTACCAAATGGGTCACTTGGTGACCCGCGGGTCACAGGTTGCCGACGTCTGAACTAGAGGGTGCTTATTTGCTACATAAAATTAAGTACAACGAAGACGTGGAAAAAAATCGTCATATTTTGCGCTGGTTAATTATATGTATTAAATTTTCCACAAAAATATTTTGATGAAACTGTGAAATCTTATCCTATGTTGGACAGTGTAACATTGAAAAGTGAACTTTCAGCAATTTATGAGCGCGATGACATGTGTGACGTAGGTGGTATTTTGCCACTTTTAGTGTTCATAGCAGACAACAACCTAAAAAAGGTTTTGACGGAAACATACAAACTGTTGGATATTATTTGTACAACGCCCATGTCGACAGCAGAATGTGAACGATGTTTATCCACCCTCAAACGCATTAAAACTTTTCTGAGAAGCACAATGCCAGAAGATCGACTGAACGAATTGGCGGTCCTATCAATAGAAAAGAAGTTCGTCCAGTCTATCCCGGATTTTGACAACAAAGTCATAAACGTCTTTTCCAGCATGAAAAATAGGAGAATGGATTTTATGTACAAAAAATAGGTAAGTTTTTTCTTGTGCCCATCCTCTTTCTTAACTCACGAGCCGCCACTGTTGTTTAGTACTTGCTGTATTGGCCGTTCAGTCGATGGTTTCGGGAAAGTTTCTATCTTGATCTGATTATTTTTATCCTTTAACTTTCTAATTTATTTTCGTTCATTTTGTTGTTCTTTTAAAATTTGCCGCTCTATATGAATTAATTTCTTAATTTGATTGCCGCTTCGTAAGAATTAAAAACGTTATTTTAATTGCAGTTTTATTTTGGGTTACCGTTTGGCTATCTTGTTTTTAAAGATTGAGTTATGTTGACAGTTCCCTTTTGTAGGCTTAAATTGCCGAATATTGTTTTTCCCGCGCTTGGCCCTGAACGCTTCTGAGAATTTACGTTTCAGATCTTTCTATAACATTTCATGAAATTTCGCAAGGTGGTGCAATTTCTTTTGGGGGTAATGCGGGTTTGAGGCGCGTGAAGTCTTCAGTCAGTCTTACATCTTGAATGGCCCCGGGTCTTCCCAATTCCATCCATCGGGGAAGGGCCGTTACGAAATTAAAAAGTCAGTTTAACATCTCGAATGGCTCCGGTCGCTCGAGTCCATCCACGAGGGCCGTTACGAAATTAAAAAGTCAGTTTAACATCTCGAATGGCTCCGGTCGCTCGAGTCCATCCATGAGGGCCGTTACGAAATTAAAGAGTCAGCCTTACATCCTGAATGACTCCGGTCGCTCGAGTCCATCCACGAGGGCCGTTACGAAATTAAAAAGTCAGTTTAACATCTCGAATGGCTCCGGTCGCTTGAGTCCATCCATGAGGGGCGTTACGAAATTAAAAAGTCTGTTTAACATCTCTGATGGCTCCGGATCCTCCCAAATTCCATCTACGGGGAAGGGCCGTAAACACATTAAATGTTGCAAGTCAGTTTCCAATCTTCAATGGTTCCATCAATCGGAGGGCCGTAATTAAGTTAAGTGCTGCAGGGGCGGATTTTCGGTTTTTCGAGGGGTGTCCGTTATGTGTGAGTTTCGTCTCGCTGTTTTACCAAGGGGTACAAACAGACCATCGACTACTGTCGGATTCAAAGAAAACACACTGGATTCAATCCCGGTAAAGGCAATTCTTTGTGAATTAGCCGATCGCCTTTGGCGGATTAAGTTTCGAGCCCAGCTCCTGTCCCTCTGCTGTTACCGTCAGTGCGAAGAGCGCATCAAAGTTCCGGGCCCTTGGTGTTGACTCCATTCAACCCAGTCTTCAGGGGCGTATCGGTGAATTTTTATCACCATCTTGTGAACCAGATTGTGCCTGCCTGTCTGTCCGTCTTTCCACTTCAGTCTCCGAAAATTCAAGGTAAAGATCTAGTTTTTATATTGTGAGAAAGAAACCTCTTTTTGTTCGCGTTAACTTGCAAATTTCAACGCTATTGAACCATTTTGTTTTCATGTAACTAGAAAAACGACCTTCAGGGTGTTCGTTTAGCGCTTGAACCGAGTAGACGTGTGTTGCGGAGGAGCAGAGTAAACGAGCACTTTAAACACTTTAAACGAGTTCTTGACGAGAGTTCGGTGGCCAGGTAACTGATTACAGTGTGTGAGGGTGTGTGTGGACACAGGTGCGAACGAGGTGACGCCAGGTAGAAGAATTCCGAGCGGAAACAGAAGCCCGAAGAAGGAAATACAGACGCGGGTCCAACAAAGAGGGACGGCCACGACATAGAGCTAAGTACAGTAGATAGTGGATAGTGGACGTAGGCATTGGTAATCGTTTGTAGTATATAGCAGTCTCTTACAGCCGCAGGTAGTATTACATTACCATAAAGTACTCTGGAAATAAATCAGGGAATTAAGGGTACATAAAGAGGAAAGTACAGCGGGGGGCGGGCGGGAGGAGAATTGTAGAACTGTACAAAAGACAAGCTTTGGTTCTAAAAATAGAAGCAGGTAGTTGGGTTGGCGTTCCTTAACAGCCGCATTTGGGGCAAACTGCAGGAACCCGATTAGCAGCGAACAGTAAGCCAAGCGATAAGGCACCAAGTAGGAGGGGACTAAGCGCGTTCAACATTCAGCGGGCGGGCTGGAAGGTTGAGGCTAACACTTCGACGTGCTTATTGACAGAGACAGCAAAGATAAAACTAAAGCAGCCAGGAAGTTACACGAAAACACAAAATAAACAGGAACATCAGACACGCGGTCAGAAACGCATTTAATTTAATTCAGAAGTAGGACACCCACCCTGGGATTAGGTAATACGGAAACAGGCAGTTAAAATTCCGGTCAAGCCACTAAGGCAAAAGAAATAGGATCAATAATAAAGCGATCGGAACCGTTATTAATAAGAATACAAAGGTGCAATGGGAAAGCGGCCTGAATAGCATTCAATGTCATTCTGAATTAGTCACCCCACCCGTTTGTTAAGGTAATTAATAAAAATACATAGGGGCAATAGGAAAGCGGCCGGAACCGTATTCAATTTCACTCTGAAATTGGTCAACCCGTCTGTTAAGGTAATCAAGTATCAGGTAGTTACCACGAAAGCAAAAATAAACAGGTAAATCAGCCACGCGGTCGGAAACGAATTTAATTTAATCCAGAATTAGGACACCCATCTCTGGGATTAGGTAATCCGGTATCAGGCAGTTAAAATTCAGTTACATCCCCTAAATTAAAAAGAAATAGAACCAATAATTACGCGGTCGGAATCGCTATTAATAAAAATACATAGGAGCAATAGGAAAGCGCCCTGAAAAGTATTCAATTTCATTCTGAAATTAGTCCATCCGTTTATTCCGGTAATTAAGAGCAGGTAGCTACTACAGGTAAATCAGTCACGCCGTCGGAAACGCATTTGATTTAATTCAGGATTAGGACACACATTCCTGGGATTAGGTAATCCGGAATCAGGCAGTTAAAATCCAGTTACATCCACTAAATTAAAAAGAAATAGAAGCAACAATTAAGCGGCCGGAATCGCTACTAATACAAATACATAGGCGCAATAGGAAAGCGCTTAGAATAGTATTCAATTTCATTCTGAAATTAGGCCACCCGTTTGTTAATGTAATCAAGTTGCAGGTAGCTACTACGAAAACTAACAATAAACAGGTAAATCAATCACGCCGTCGGAAACGCAGTTGATTTAATTCAGGATTAGGACACACATTCCTGGGATAGGTAACCCGGTACCAGGCAGTTAAGATTCAGTTACATTCACTAAATTAAAAAGAAATAGAACCAATAAGTAAGCGGTCCGAATCGCTATTAATAAAAATACAGAATAGTATTCAACGTCATTCTGAAATTAGTCAACCCGTTTATTAAGGTAATTAAGTATCAGGTAGTTACCACGAAAGCAAAAATAAACAGCTAAATCAGTCACGCGGTCAGTAACGCATTTAATTTAATTCAGGATTAGGACACCTATCCCTGGGATTAGGCAAGCCGGTTTCAGGCAGCTAAAATTCAGTTACATCCACTAAATTAAAAAGAAAGAGGGCCAAAAATTAAGCGGTCGGACGCGCTATTACCAAAAATACATAGGGGCTATAGGAAAGCGGTCGGAATCCTTTTCAATTTAATTCGGAATAGTAGTCACACCTGGCGGTATAGGTATTTAGATATCAGGTAGCGAATACGCAGGTACTTCCACGAAAATCTAAAAATAAATAGGAACACCAGTTAAACGTCAGAATCGCACTTAATTTAATCCTGAAGCAGTCGACTCAGCTTATTGTTTATTAGGGTCAAAACCACGATAAGAGAAATCTGTAACTCAGAACCGAGATAGCTATGAAATAAGAACATTGTGAAACTCAGCCACCAGAGTTAGTAGGTTCAACTGCATAAGAGCATAACGGTCTCGGCTACGTACTCAACACCCATTGATGCGTAGCTTACTAACTACCTGGTGTTGCAGTAGCGGTGTCAGGCGGTATACATTGCGGGCATGCTAACGCGCTGCAGCACCCCACCCGATCCCACCATATCCCGCACATTCCTACCCACCTACTGGCATGGGGTAGGCCTGGCGTATCCAGGAGTGACCTCCGAGTCAGCTCCATGTCAGATGATGATGATGATGATGATGTAACTAGAAAAACGACCTTCAGTCGCCGTTTGTTGTGTTTGCTGTTAATTGTAAAGCTAACAAAATTATATCCTGTTTCATTCTTGTGAACTTCGGCGTCCCTGGGCACGTAGCTGTATGAAAAAAATAAATATCGTTGCACCAGCGGCGGCGAGTTTTTTTAAACGTTCTAAAAGTAAAGATATGTCCTCCAGAATCATAAAGTTATCATTTGTTGTCATTTTTTTGTACTGTGTCATTTTTAACAGTCTGATTAAATGAGTATTAAAAATTTACTGCCTCTTATTATTGTGTCTTTTGTATTTGTTTGTGTACGAATTTTGCAAGTTTTATGTATATAGGCGGAGGCACAATAAAGGTGAGTTCGATTCCCGTAAGCTGCTGGCCTCTCGGCCTTCCACGAGGACCTACAATCAGCTGGATTTGGAACATGGTGCCCACTAATTTTGACTTACCCTGTATACAACTAGGAAGATTACCTCCCGTAAGCGATTTTCGCGACCTCCCTCTACTCCTCTGAGCTAAGCTGTACGCCTTTACCACCTATCCGGTTACGGGTCGACGGAAAAGCCTGTTTGGTCCGTAACAATTTTTCCTCCTTTTTATTCTAGTCCAAAATATTCTTCTATTTATCTTGTACGTTTCGTTTATCTCTTCCAAACTCCTCCCAACTTTTCTGTTTTCCTTTCTTTACTACTTTTTTTGCTCTGTTACACCTATTTATATTTTCTTCCCCATCTTGTGGCGATCCAGTTGGCACATATTTTTTCCAAACTTTCTTCTTTTCTTTCACCTCTTGATTTACCTCATTACTCCACCATTTTGTTCTCTTCCAAAGCTTGACTGCACTTCTTATTCTTCAGATTGCTGTCGCTTTTCCGTACGCTGTTTCTTTGAATATAGTTTCCACGTACATTCCATTATTTCCGCTTCCAATTTATGAAGTTCTTCATATTCCTTTCTTCTGTCTTCCTCTTTTAATTTATTTATTGCTACTTTTTTAATTTTTGTTTCGTCCTCTACCTTTTGTTTCTGCACTTCTATATCGCTCTTACTAATCTATGTTTAGTTGCTAGTTCCGCCTCTTTCTCAATATTGATTTGTTGTATAGGTACTTTGTCTTAATTTCTGTGTACAGTTTATTATGCTTCTTGCATTTCCTCATCTGCTACAAACACATTTATCTTCTAACTATTGGTACCAAAATATGTTTCCTCGAAATGGTCCACTTGTTTGGCAAAAATCTAACATTTTAAATTCATTTGTGTTTATTGTTTTCTCTTCTTCACTTCCTTCTAAGTTCTGTTGGTGCATATATTTGTAATATTATTACTCTTTCCTCCATTTGTACGTGTAATACCTACTCATTTTTAATGAATCTTTGTTTTATCGATTTCGTCTTTTACTAATATTCCTACTCCTTTCTTTGCCAATTGTCCTGTCGGCAGAACAGAGTAGTACAAGCTACGTCTGCTTGCCAGCTTTATACAGGGTGTCCCATGACGTGAGGTCACTACCTCACCTACGTGTAGGAAAGGTGAAAAGAAGTCAAAACTAAAGAGTGGTCATTTTCATTAAATCGACTGTTAAAGAAGTTATGGTTTGTATTAGTTAAATACTGAAGCAGCCGAAACAATAAATGATATTAAGTGACATTTGATGCAAACTATCTACGTTACTATGGAAATGATATTATTTACTTGTATGTCAAACAGTAAAGCACCTTAAAGTTAATTTCTCTGCTTGCGCTTATTAACAGTGTTGATAATGTTTACTTTTACAACGCGAGAATACGCCGATATCCATTACATGTACGATTTTTGTGATAGAAACTCAGTAGCAGCTGCTCGAGAATGTGGGTTGGGATTTTACGATGAGCGGCACAGCTTGAAATGAACATAACAAGAAATACGGTCCCAGAACATATCCCCCAACAATGCCACCCCAGACATTGAGAGACCATCTGTGCTGGTGGTCCACGGTTTGGGTAAAATGGGGATTTTCGGTTGCATAATAATGAAAATTATGTCAATTTACATTGCCACTGCGGTGAAATGTGGCTCATCAGAGAACAGCACATTTTCGAAAAATAAAGGAGTCTCCTGTATTCGCTTATTTGCCCACAGGCAAAAGTCTAGTCTTCTTTGAAAAGCAATTTCATTTAATTCCTGCAGAAGTTGCACATAATTCTGCTCACAGACGTCTGAGTGACATCTTATCCCTACTGATTTTTCGAGTGCTTTTATGCGGATCCTGAACCAATTCCAGTAAAACAGTAAACTCATTTTCTTCATGCGTGGCCCTCTTTCGACGATTCTGTTTCGTGTACGAAATGCTATCAGTTTCTTCAGATCTATCCTTCAATCTTTGAAACGACGTCTCTTGCGGGTGGTTTCTGTTTGGATATTTTTGGGCGTATATTCTTGCAGACAAAAGGCAGTTTCTATCACTTTCACCCAGGGCGTAGATCATGTCTATTAATTCCTCCTTAGGAAAGTTTATTTTTCCTACTACTAGTTAACTTTGTGGCAACCAAACTTTGACATTAACTACTTTGACAAGCTTTGACGTTTGGCATGAATGAATATTCTGCCCCTATGCAAAAGCCCATTTTTAAATCTCGAAAGATTGACTCTGAGCTTTCAAAATTTGGTCTGCCAACGCTGATTTTTCCCAAAAATAATTTATTAAATTTTTCCACCATCGAATTCCAAAACTATTACACTTCTGTATAGGCCACTAAAGATGCTTCAAAATACAGAAGAAGAAAATGGGTATTTCTGTTTAAAAAAATTGCGATGCTTCATGTACCTCTAAAATGGAACATCCTGTATAATCCAAACTAATTTTTAAATATGCACTTCTTGAACTTGAATCGCAGCCGTAGCTTTAACGTGATTGGAAGAATTACGCCTTATTGACTCACCCTGTACCCTGTATATATTTTCGATTTTGGGTTTAGTTATCTCTTTTTTTCTCGTTTTTATGCAAATATTTAACAAACGGATATATTATAATATGAAAGCACATAAAATATTTGTTTAAATTTGTATTTTGTGAGTTTCATAACTTGTACAAAACCAATTTAATAAGTATTTAACTTACGTTACTTATGTAATACTTAATGATATAGTGTTTATCGGGTCTTCACAAATTTTAGCTTTTTTTTTTCTGTTAAGAGTATGAAACAATTGAATCCAAGACAAAAAACCCCCGAACAAAAAACCCCGGACATAAAACCCCCAAGACAAAAAACCCCGGACAAAATAACCCCCGGACATAAACCCCCCCGGAACATTAAAACTCACCGGACAAAAAACTCCCGCACACAACTTCAAAATAGTTATTTTTGACAATATTTAATCACTTTAATCATTTACTCTACTACTAATAACGAACTTACAATCTAATAAGTTATTCATAATAGCATTTAAAGTTGTCTAATATACGACGTTTCTTCGCCAATTAGAAGATTCTGCTGTGTCGCACGTCTGTTCTTTAAAGTATCGTTGAATTTTTTGTTCAAAATATTTTTGTATAGCACTGTCTCACTGCTAATATCAACTAGCCATAATTACTTAAAAGGATTAAAACATAATTTAAGTTTTTGTTTGTTTGTGGCTCATGTTATTTGAGTTAAACCTAAATAACGTGCGTACAATATAAAAACGGATTCGCAGTGGTCTTTTTGGAATTTGAAGGGCTGTCTTCAATTTGGTTCACACGCTGTGTTGGTAATGACAGTTATCATAAATGCTTTTTTTGCGCACAGCGAAAAACCAATGTTAAATTCTACGGTCGTTGGGCCACTCACACTAAACTGTATTAACTATTTTTATCTAATTACTGGATACCATAAAGTCTAAACGTTATAAATGATAGCAAACACTAGCGTTTGACGTTTGGACACATCCTAACCTAACCTATGATTTGACAGCATTATTTGTTAATCGTGTGAACAAAATGAAGACAAGCCCTCAAATTCCAAAGGCCACTACAAATCCGTTTTTATTTATACGCACGTTATAAATTTACACTGATTTCATACCCTATAAAGCAGATTAAATCCGCGCTTGTTTTTTCGACGGCTTTTTTATCCTAGATTCTGTTTTGTGGGGGTTTTTTGTCCGGGATTTTTTTTGTCCGGGGGGTTTTCTGTCCGGGGGTTTTATGTCCGGGGGTTTTATGTCCGGGGTTTTTTGTCCGGGGGTTTTCTGTCCGGCTACGGAAATAATTAGGGATTTCACATGATGATTTAATGATAACATGCAATTATTTCCACTTTTTATCTAATCTTGTACCTATCTTCTAAATCCTGAAACTCTAAATAAAAAATAACTATTTAACATATACAGATATTGTTACTACCAACATTAAAGTATAATTGTTGCATAACTGCTATCCATCTCGGTACAGATAGAATTAATTTATGTTAAGATCAAAACCAAGCATTATTTGAAAATACCGCCAATGTGCCTCAATTCAAACAGCTGTTGGCGACAGTTACCATTTTCGAAGGTCACGTGATAAGTAGTGATAAACACCAAGATAATTAGGTATGATATATAAGCATAGAAATAGTTATTTCTATGTATATAAGCGGTTTTATTGTTATTCTTCTTTGTTAGCCGAATTTGTGTTTACATCAAGTTTAAGGTCATCATCCTGTTTGAACCGCCAAGCGAAAGTTTAGCATTACATTAGGTAGGTAAACACTATTGTTGCACTGTTAATTACAATTCTTGTATTTTAGGCAACAAAACTACAAACATGTCTCTTAAAATAAGCAATATAGAAAATTTAATGGGTTCGCTCAAGTGCACCCAGTGTAAAAAGCTGCTGTCCGTTCTTCCTGTTTACTACTGTGCTGCGACTGGGAATGTATGTGGCCGCTGCGCTACTCCATTGAACTGGATGATTTCAAACGGTACCTTAGAAAAAGCTGTTGCTTACGAAGCTGTTGCCAAATATCTAATCTTTCCATGCAGCAACAAGCAAGGTGGATGCAAGGCCGAGTTGAAATGGGATCAGGTTGAAGAGCACGAAAAATCTTGCACTTCCAGTCTGCTTAGGTGCCCTTTCAACGAAAAAATGGGTGGATTCGTTTTGCATTGTACATGGGAAGGTGGAGTTTCGGGCCTAGCCCCGCATTTACTTGCAAGCCATAAAAATAACCTCCAAGAAAACCCTACGAGCTTCATAATGAACGTACACGAAAATAACGTACAAATATTTGTTCTAATGGTAGCCGAGCAAACTTTTGTTATTCTAACCAAGTATCTAAAAAGCACCGATAAATTTTATTGCGTAGCAATGTGCTGCAGCACAGAGCCTGATAATCAGTTCTATCGGTACCAGTTGGAATTGGGGAGATACGATGATTATTTCCTAATATTGCGCAAAAATAACACGGAAAAATTTTATAGTGCAGGTGAAATTATTGATAATTATCAGAAAATGATTGCTGTGGATGTGTCTTCCGTCACCACTATGCTGGGGAATCCAAATTTGATAATTTATTGCAAAATTGGGATCAGTAAGAAAAATAAAAAGGAAATTGCTGCCATAAAAACAGAGTTGAAAATCCCTTTAGAAGGTTCTTCCCCTACGGCAAATGCTGCACCTGTGAAAATACCTCAAGTAAGTGCTCCACCGGTTAAAACTCCTGTTACTAACAATTCTTCTGGGGTTAAAAATTCCCCTCCTGTAAAAATACCCCAAAAACCAAATTTGGCAAAAGTCAAGCCAACTTCATCAACAGCAGACATTCCTAAAATCGTTAAACAACTAACCGCAATGGATAAACAACTTTTGGAGGAATTGGAATGTCCTGTTTGCAGCAACCACATGGTTCCACCGATTTACATTTGCCCAACCGGTCATAGCATATGCGATGATTGCAAGGATAAAGTCAAAGAGTGTCCATCCTGTCGGGTCCAAATAATGAGTATCCGTAACTACACCCTGGAAAAACTTACCACGAGAGTCCAATATGCATGCAAATACGCCGATATGGGTTGCAATGAAATTTTAACTTCTAATTACATCCGACAACACGAAACTGGTTGCTTTTTTGGGAGCAATAAATGCCCTTTAAAGATGTTGCCGTCAATATGCAACATCAAGGTTGATCCGGTAGACATTATAGGTCATATTCG
>JABXWE010040097.1:0-16182 GCA_014611495.1 Limonius californicus
ATGCTAAAAACCTTCTCTGGAATTTCTGTCGTTCGGATTCGACGTTAAACTGTAGGTCCCCCGTGTTTCTACCTTAGCGCTGAGGAGAAACACGTGGCAGAGAAGAGGCCGATGCCCAGCAGTGGGACGGAAAGGCTGTTGATGATGAACAGTAATAATAAGCATGTAATAAATGACTGTTACATTCCAAAGTTAAGCAACGTACACTATAAGAATTCCCTATTAAAAACTCAATAAATTTCAACTTCAAATTCTTCACCAGAAGAACTTTCGGAGCTTTCAATGGTAATAATAAAGGGTTGAATAGCATTTCAATTGTGATGTATTGGCAATAGTGGAAGCCGTAGTATTTTCTGGTGAAAGTGCTCGACATATTCGTCTGGGTGGTAGATTATTGCTGTTCTTCGAATAGCCACAATATTCCAAATTTAGTCAGTCTTTCATTCCTATTTCAGGGTAACCATGTTTTTATTTATTAACCAAGAAATTAAATTTTTCTTGGTCTTGGATTTTGTAGGTATTTCCTCTTCAACGCTGTTATGTTAGATTTCGTTATCCATAATTGTAAATGAAGGTTATGTAAGGTTTGGTATCAATTGAGTTTTAAACCATCGCTCAAAATTCGTTATCTTCACGTTATCATGATAATCACCTTTACTTGTTCCACTTTTAAAAATTAATGAAGAAAATTTTACAAAATCCTCGCTACTACCTACATGAAGAATTATGTACCTGTTTTTTTGGATTCTTTGCCAAAGTACCATCTTGCCAACTATTTCTAGAATAGTGTACCAACGTAGAATTGTGTAGCGTCGAAAATGTAGAGGCCTGCAGATCTTGATAATGGTTGAAAATGAAACCCATACTGAAGAATTCTCTATACCTGGATAAATAGTGAAATCTTCATACTGGCTTCCGAGACATATTGTACTTGTCTTAAGATTTTACATGTACAGTAAACAAAAGTGGTGCTAATATACATAAGCGAAAGGAGATCCAAAATAACGTTACTATACTATGGACAGCAAACAAAAAGGAAGTACCAAAGAAGGTATTAGGTAATATCAAACGTGGTTCTCTTAATGAGCGAATAAAAACATTGCTCAAAAACATGGAACAATTGGAAATTCCAAGAAAATACATTACACTCAGTAAAATGACTTTGAAAGATTCCAAGATAAGTGTACAACCAAATCATGGTAATACTTTCAGGCAAACCAGATGCTATAACAAAAAATGGCAATATATGCCAATGATCTCATAATAATGATCTCAGAACATACCGCCGTATATATGAGACCAAATGAAATACTCCCATACTCTACTACTATACTCTACTTTATTCTTGGTGGTGCCCATCCACACTTCTTTTTTTCTTCTCACTTGCATTAGTTGTTTTGGCGGTCTTTCGTCTTCCATTCAAATAACATATATATACCATCTTAGTTCTTTCTTCGGTATTGTTTCTACTAGTGGTTCTTTGCTAGTTTAGCCCTTGTTACTGTGTTTCTGATTCTAGCTCTTCTTGTTGTTCCTACGATTCCTCTTAGGAACCGCATTTCTGTTGTAATTTACTTTTTTCTTTGTCGTAGAGCGGCAAACTTTCTGTTCCGTATGCTAAGGTTGGTATATAGCTTGAGCCGTATAGATGCCATTTTGTTCCTTTTCTTAGTTTTTTATTATTTATTAATATATTGTTGATTTGGTGGTACACTCTTGTTGTTGTATATATTGCTCAATTGTTTCATCAATATAACCCTCAAGTATTCGTATTACCACTTCTAGACCTTAGGGTCACCTTATTCGTTCTGTTTACTTATTTTCTCGATTTAACTTTTCCTCATGTTAATTGTCATTCCTGCCATGCTTTATTCTATTGCTACAGTTGTTTACTGTATTTTATAGCTTATTGGTACTATCCGCTATAAGAACTAAATCATCTGCAAACAACATATTTTGATGTTTACACGTTCTAATAGCCTAGTTCTGTATTAAAAGTATTTACCTACGACTACTGTTTGATTTTATTATTATTACGTAACTAAAATAACCTTGACAACGGTTGGGAAGAAGACGTTTAACGCACTTGTGCTTTCGAGGTTTCCAAAAAACACATGTGTTTTTTGTTTACAGAAATGGCAAATTGAATTACAGAAATGTCAAATTGACTTTGATAAAGAAATACCTAAGTAACATAGAAATGAATAATTTTTATTGTTTATGAATGTGTATTACACAATTAGTACAGTTATTAATATTAATACAACTCGAACTCAAAATTTTCTTATTAGATACCGTGTTAACGTTAACTTCCTCTGTTTCAACATTCTCAGTGAAGCAACCAACAAACCTTAGCAACGCGCTTAGCAACGTCGTAAAATCACGACGGATAGTACCAATTTCTTATAAATTTTAATGACAATAATTTTTTCAGTGAACAGTTGTAGGTAAAATGTTGTTTATATCACGTGCCGAAAACAATTCCATATACTCGTGCAGATTTCCGTCAAATTCTGCACTTGTATGTAATGAATTGTTTTCGGCACTTGTTATAAAAATAACTATTTCCTTACTAGTTTTGATTATCTAATCCATATCTATTACAAATAGCAGATGGCTAAGTGAGCTTCCTTGTTTACTGCCTCTTTTCTTGTTAAGGAATGCAGACTCGTTCCCCCTGATTCTTACTACTGTCTTTGTTCCTGCATATAGTTTTCTTAGCATCCTTCATTTTATGCGGGATTCCTGCTTCTTCCATAAATTGCATTTTGTGTATCACTGTATGCTTGCAGATCTATAAATGCAAGGTATTAGTGGCTTTCCTTCCTGTAGTTTCTTTTCAATTACTGCTTCTTTGATATATATGTGATCTTGTGTTTTTATGTTTTTCCTGTATGCTGTTTGTTCTTCTTGTCATGTGTTTTATACGTAAAGTTTAATTCTCCTCTCTATTATATTTAAATAGACTTTTTGAATACACGATGACAGACATATGGTTGTATAGTTGTTACACTCATTAGTGTTTCCCTTCGTAGCATAACATTGTAATACTAGAACACACCATGCGAAAAGAAAATCACATAAATACTATAATAACAGAATAAACAGAATATACCATAGATACCTGAAGATACAATGAGTATAAGAGGAAATAGAATACTTCCAGATAAGGCGTCTCATTATCACAATAACTTCGTCATACTTCCAGTTAAGTCAGGTACGATTATGCGATCAGTATAATTTCGTAATACTAGAAAACATTATCCAAAGAAGAAACTATACAAAGAATATAACAAGTAAAGAATGACAATGACCTCAGAAGATACCAATATAGGCGAAAGAGCATATGAAGTACTTCCAGATAAGCTAGGTAAGGTTATGCGATGCATTGCCAGCATGTCTTTGTAATACAGAGAAACATTATCCAAAGAAAAACTATATAAAGAATATAATAATAATAAAACAACACTGCCAATTATTTTATAATAATGACCTCAGAAGATACCAAAGAGCAATTGAAATACTTCCACGTGAGTCAGGCAAGATAAGGAAACCAATTATCAGCATAATTATTTAACACTAAAAACATCATCCCAAAAAGGAACTAAAAAATACTAGGACAAACAAGATCTATAATATGTTAAAAGGGAAGTTTCTAAGGATACATGTAGGTCAAAATAATGACTGGAGAATGGAGAAGTAAGATAGACAACGGGCTAATAATTCATACCAAATGCGAAGAGGAATCACGTGTAATGAATATGTTTGTATAAGACATAAAGAGAGAAGCGAAGAAAATTACAATTACAAGGAATAAAGAGTGAATACAATTAGAAGACACGTGTAATGTAGACTAAGGAGAGGATAATTAAAAGAAATTGTAGATGTTTCAGAAACTCTACTAGTATACAATTGGAAAATGCAACTGAATTATAGTAAAGTGTGGAAGCAGATAATGAAGGTGAGCAAAACACATAATAAACAGTAGAAAAGAAGGAGATTAAGAACAACATTCCATTTCAATGAATAGATCTGAAAGCTCACATCGAGCGGCGAAGATTCCAAATAAGAATCGGTCAGCGATGATGGCGAAAGAAAGCGTCGCTAATATTATAAGAAAGTGTAAGAGAATTTTTTTCTAAAGGAATTAAATTCAATTCTTTTATACCTTCTTAGAAGAAATAAATTTTTTATCATAATTTTAAATGAAAAAATTGTGTCAACTAAATCAACTACTAACTCTATAATTTCATGTTAATTATCCAGACTTTACCCAGAACAAATATGTTACATTAATAACTGATTGCAGAAGACTTAATGTTTAGAAATGATAAGTTTCACTTAACCCATTTAGTAGTATATACTCATAAACATTTGCAAATATAAGTAGGCAATACCAACAAAGCGACACGGTATTTCCGACCTTGTTAAGACAAGTAAACCTGATACCAACAAACTTAGTTAGCTGCCGATATTGGCACAATTGCCGTCATATCATTACTATAACATAGAGCTTGCAGTATAATGTCATGCGATGGGCACTTAACCGTGTAATTTGTTAAACGCAGTGTGACAACTCCTGCCGTTTCAACACGCACGCACAAAGTAAAAGTATGAAGATTATGTTTATTGGTAAGTAAGGTCATGTATGTAATTACGGTCAATGTACCGCTTTACACACGGCAATGATTTAGTATTAGCTTTGTTAAAGTTAAAGCAGACGCGTAATAATGAATTTTTAGGGCAATATCAGTGTTCATGGGCGACATTAAAGACGTAAAACAGAAATCATCTTCAGCACCAGCTGAATATAGTATTAGATGTAAAGAATAAACGTGTGATTTTGTAGAAATGAGAATCATATAATACATTGGCACGAAACGAATTTGTGGAAATGTTAATAGAAATATTTTACCTAAATCCTTGAGGTTGCGTCCTTGGTTATACGATAAGATAAAACAAATGTAGATTAATTCAAGCATGGAAATTAATCTTGTGACATAAACTGATGTTTATTCGTTTTGAGCTTTTTGTGGATTGTAGAGTGGTGCAAATAAGTATTTGGGTATTCCCAGCAGGCCTATTCTTCGTTTGGCAAAAAGAGAATTGTTTAGACGAAAATTCTGTACGTACACAACGTTAACATAAATTTTGCAATTTTCCGTTTGCAACATGTGTAATTTTGAATATCAAATTTAGCACGTGCGCTTGGGTACTAATACACATTTTAATAATATTTTTGTCCTTACATGGTTAGCTTTGTGTAACTGGTATTCCGTCAAACAGCTGGTTGTGTTTATTTTTCATCTCATTTTGTGGTTGTTCTGTATTTGCTATTTTGGTTTGGTTATGAAGTTGTTCTTATAGTGAACACGAATATGTGTTTGAAATTAGATACAATTAGCGAGATTCTTACGTGAACGACACAGAACAATAAACGAGGCACATTTCCAGCATACATTAATTTTTACCCCATTCATTGAAATTTTTTAGTTTGGCGCAATGTGTTAACTCCACCACCGCCTCTGAAATTAATGTATGCTGTGCATTGTGCAACCGTCAGCGCTGTATTTTTCGTTTGATTTAGCCAATTATACGCCAGTTTTCAAGCATAATTACATCCAATTTTAGAACACGTTACAGTACCGAATCGTTCTTTCAAAATGGTAATGGAAAATATAAGAATTTACTAAGGTATATTCACCAACTATTCGACTTTTCATTACAAGATTGACACCATTTAGCCACAACTCGTTGAAGGTATTGGGAAAATCAGTCGTATTTACAAAAATTGAATATTTGGGCTGGCAGTAGTTTAGGTCATTACTTAATTGACAGCAGTTCAAATGGACAAGAATCTTTGGATTTTTTAAAACCATATCCTTCCCGAGAAACTACGGTATTATTTAAACAAATATGGTTGCAGAAAACACATCAGAAGAACATTTTTCCTACTCTTTCCAACAATCCTATCGCCTGCTAGATCTCCCGATTGGACAGCAAACCATCTTTTTGTAGTGGAAGCATGGTAAAGCAAAAGTATTAATTACATATTAATTTGAAATATTTGGTACTGTAGACGAATTACAGTTATAAATTCGGAGTATCGTATCCGAGTACAGATTTTTCAAATGTATGTATTACTTATTGTGAGGATTTAGTAAATTTTAGAACATTAGTTTATTTGCGTGTACGAAAATATGATTTAATTATTCCGGAAATAATTGTAATTGGTTTGTTATTCCAAGAACATATTTAACGTTATCTTGCAATTGTGTGCTTTTTCTTCTTCTCCTAAGCCTTCTGGCTCATTTTGACTTCACATGGCTCTTCAGCGCCAAATTTTTCTGGGCATACCAGGATCTCTTTTCCCATGGGGGCGGTAGGAGTATGCTATCTTGGGTAAGCGGTAGTTCTCCATTAAATTTACATGAGATTTCCAGTTTTTTTTTTGTTCTGGTCGATGGTATTATATACTCCTGATATCCTGATGTCGTTGTCTAATTCTATCAGATGTATCCATCAACTGCTCTTCGAAAGGGTTGGCTGTATGAACGATCTTATTGTTTTAGAACAGTGTTATAGTCTTGTAAAATTTAATTGTCGTTTTTTCCGACTTTGTTTTTTAAGGTTCTGTAGATAGTGCCATACCTATATATATAGATATGTAGTTGAAATGGTTAACCTGCTCCCTATTTTTACCATCAGTGCATATTTTAGTTCTAACTGGATCTTTTCCATGGAGGGCCACTCTTCCTTTTCCACTCTTTCCTATTTTGGGATATTTGATACCATTTCCTTCCAGCTGTTTCTTTGATATCGTATATCCAACGTCTTTGTGGCCTACCTCTGCTTCTTTTTGTTTCACATGCCGCCGTCGTTGTCTAATTCTATCCGATGTATCCATCAACCGCTCTTCGAAAGGGTTGGCTGTATGAACGATCTTTTTGTTTTAGAACAGTATTACAGGTAGTGCCATAGTCTTGTTAAATTTAATTATCGTTTCTTTCATGACTTTGTTTTTTTAAGGTTCTGTTGGCAGTGCCTTACCTATATTTAAATCGGTGTGTCTTATTTTGTATGTCGTAATTCGTATCATATCCAATGTCGCATCTAAGATAATTGAAATGGCTAACTTGTTTCCTATTTTTATCATCCGTGCATATTTTAGTTCTAATTGGATCTTTTCCATGGAGGACTACTGATTTGCTTTTGATGTAAGAGATACTGAGACCATAGAGTTTATATAATTCTGCTAACCGACGACATGCTGTCGTCTGCATTGTCTTGCAATATTTCAAGATGTCAGCAAATCTTCTTCAGCCCTCTTCCGTCCACTCCTGGACGTAGACCTCTTCCAACCTTTTCCACTCTTTCCTGTCTTGGGCTGTTTGATACCATTTTCTTCCAGCTGTTTCTTTGATACCGTCTATCCAACGTCTTTGTGACCTACCTCTTCTTCATTTTGTTTCTCGTGGCCGCCTTTGTATTACTCGGGTTGTCCATCTATCTTTTTCTTGTCTCGAAACATGTCCCGCCCAGCACCACTTTAGCTCCGCTACGCTTTTCATCACATCCGTTACCTTGGTTCTTCTCCTAATTAGCAAGTAGTAAACTATTAATGTAACGCTCTCTCTCCACATAGATTCTAAAAGGGCTGTTCGTTATCCATTTCCGCAGGACATCATCTATGTAGTTGTATTGAGAATATAAACTATATTATTAGTCTTTCTGATCCAATAATTGATAATAAAGACAGCAAATATGTACTCATCTCTGGACTTCTGTTAACTTATTGAAGTCGATGGCATTCATAGCATCCCGAGGAATATTTGGTAATACCACTCCCTATTTACATTCGTTTGTGCGGCCTAGCGTTGCAGCTTTGAATACAGCATGTGTTGATTTTTGCTTGTTATAACCTTTAATGGGGAAACTGTCTTGTTCGTCTTGTTGAATACATTGTTAAAATTGTATATACAGTATTTAAACATAATTGTTATGGTATTTTATATTAAAGATCCAGAGGTAGAAGGAGTTTTGAAGTTGTAGTGGTTTATCCTAAATTGCAATCAAGTTTGTCTACAAACAGCATTACTAACGGTTGAATCGTCTAAACGTGGAAGTCTACCTTCCCGCGTCCAGAAATAGATAGTTTGTTCTAAATAATTAAATAATTACTTGTAAAATTTGCCTTTAAAAGTAGTATTTTGTATTTGTGTTATTGCAGATGTATAGTCTCATTTATTTGTATTATATCAACAAAGAGTTTTCTCGCTGAAGCAACGAACTTGTAACACAAAACTCGTGAAAATAAAACGGTAATTGCATAGTATGCTATTATTTCAATCTTTATTAACTAAGGTGTACCTTTAATTTTATTGATGGTAAATGGGAACCCCGCACATCGTACCTGTACTTTCCTCGTGACTGCAATTCTTTGTTCGAAGGTGTTGCAAGAGGAGTTTCTCCACGCTCATGCAAATGAGGTCTAACCTCCAAAGCCGTTTGCACCGTACACTATTTACAATACTTTATGACAGACTCTACCAATTATTCATTTATTACAAGCGGGATATATCAGTTTAACGAGAGAAGAATTTTATTTGGTACGTTTGATGTTGGGTTGTGTAACACAAACAACGTTTCCACACCTGATAACAATATGTAACCTTATTTGTTGTAATTGTCTGCTTGGGATGTCAAAGTTTATGGCTACGTTGGGTGATGCACATTTATGTAAAGATCGTGGGTGATTTGGAGGCATTAACATTTAACATTAAAAAATGTGGTATTTGAAGAGATTGACACACTAATATAATTAACGATTTTATCTTACAATTATGATTTTTATTTGTTATTGTATGTAAAGCCCCAGTTTATGTAACGTGTGGACGTAAAGGCACATACCATTTCCTAAATTTGTAAAGTTCATGCCAACTAGCCTCAATACAATAGTATTAAATTACATTAGTGGGTGAGGATATTAATATTGAGGTTTCAACAAACGAGATCACATTATAACAAATCTAGCAATAAATAATTTTTAAAACCGTACCGGCCTTGTCATTTTCTTGTATTTGACAGTTCAATTTTCAGAACTTAAATTGAGTTCAACAAAAAATGATACGAAGGATGAAAGCAAGCTAAAGTTTGATTAGAATTTAAACGCTTTATTATTGATTCCAGTAATTAAAAATTATTTAAACATTCATAATTGGTGGTTTTTTGTTCTAACACTAAGATGTTAGTTGTTATGATATCCAGTGTCGTTGGAGAAAACAGCTGCTAAAACTAATGATAACAAATTATTACATATTTGTTCCACATTTAAATCACTCTGTGGGTGTGCATAAACAAATCGTAGGCACAAAAATGGAATCACAATAACAAGATCCATTTGTTTTCGCAAAGGTTGATTAATAATAAGTAGCTAAACCATTACTCAGATATGAAGAAGTTATGTAACTTGAGGTCATCGGCAAAAATAAATATATTCTTGCTAGTTCCAAGAGTCTCCATAATATGTTATATATTACATAATATGTACCATTTTAAATGTATTTTGAAACAATCCTTGTTTGAATGGTTTCAGAGCATCGTCTGTTCTGATCTAGACTCTGTATATACAAAATTAAGTAGTTGTATCTGTGGCCTACGGTCTACGCTTTCTTTGTCAATTTGATAGGGTGCGAAAAGTAACATTGCTAAAATTATCTAAATGTTAAATTTTACTGTTAAAGTTGATAGTGATGCAGTGCATATTTGTTTATAATCTGTCTATACGAACAATAAGTAAATGTTATACCAGTAAACAGAATTAACATGCAAGGTATCGCCTTATGACACAGACGTTTTATGCTACCATCTTAATACAGACTTATATTAGTTACTGCGATTGTTCTAATACTGTGTCTAGGCGTATCTGTTTATTCTGTACGTACAGTAAATCAATCCATCTAATTAAAGCGACTATCAGTATTTCTAGATGTTTATTATTGTTTAGTATTATTAAGGATCGAGTGTGTATTTATGACTTTACACATTTCATGACGTTCTTTATCAAGCGTTGTCTTTTTGTGTTTCCTACAACATGCTTTCGCGTGTTGCCTTTGTATTGATTTTCATGTCTTTTCATCTTCCTGTAGGACGTTAAACCATATCAAACTATAACTTCAAAAAGATGGAAGGTTTCCCTCCTATCTTAGGGGATTTGTCTGCAGCTATTATTAATTGTCTGTTACAGACCGACCAATTCAAATGAAGTCTCGAAATGCATGAACATAGAACCGAGACAAAATATACCGAGGTGAGATGTAAGATCGACGTCACACGGCTAGTACACTCGGTGATAGAAACTTTCTTTTATGCCGTGGTTATAGTTACAATAGGATGGTTAAACTCTAGGGCTACTATTACTATATCTCGGATTGTGCCGATATTGCAAGCACGGTGTTCAAGTTTAGAATGAGCTCTATCTCCACTTGAGCGACGTTGCCTGTATGCAATCGGCAGCCAAGGTTTCAGCTAGGTTGGTCAAGCTGTACGCCTGTTGTGATACGCAGTTATTTCATTCGAAGCGTCATTTTTGAATTCACTCTCTTGTTGATTGTATTTTTTGGCATTATTTTCTTAAATTGTGGAGAATCAAACATGTGTTTTTCGAATTATACTTACGATTTTCTTAGGTTTCATATAGTTGCCGTTTCGAGCATGCTAGAGGGATATACAGTAGAACCTCGATTATCGGGCACTCTATTATTCGTCACGTTCTGGCATTCTACTACGTCAGGCCTCGAAATATTCGCAATCTTGCATGACAGAAACGTAGCGAAGCAAGTAAGCAAAACACAATTACTGAGTAAGTACTTTAAAATATTATATTACCATATATTATATGTATATTATACACATTCTATGTAGTATGCAGTTATGCAAAATTAAATATATACTTCTTATAATCGTTATATTTTGCAAAACTACGAAAATAAGGCAACCATTAAGAAGATTCTGCTATCCATCTATTTCACATATTCGTCACCCGCTCCGTATCCCGACTCTGACGCATAATAGAGGTTCTACAGTATCTTAAAACTAGTCTTGAAGTTCCTGTTAAGTGATTCAAATGTGGCAGTATATCATATGTATATACTATGAAATTGTGCGTAACTGCTAACTGATCACGTAAATGTTTACCGTTTTCACGTAGGATCCCGTCTGGACGACGTTTAGTTTGATTTTAACAGTAGTCATTTGAATAGATAGTAACCTAAGCGTATATCTATTGCAAATCGATTTTTTAATCGATACCTGTACTACTTTGGTCCGAATGTAATGGATGTATTAGGTGATGAGGAGTTTGGGGTAACTTTAAAGGTTTCATTTTGATTTATAGGGATCAGTAATTTGTTAGAATCGATTATATTGATCCACGCGGTTACTATTTGGATGGGTGACCGAAAACCAATGCTAATATGCTGCTATCCTGGTTACCTCGGAGAGAACCCTCGGTCCGCCTGGGGTGGTGCGCCATGATAGTAACTAGTACGCAATATCCTACGGGTTCCTTTCAAACATTTTCCATAATCAATGTTTTTAAATATTTGTAATACTGCCAGATGGCCATGTTATTCCTCCGCCTTAAACGCTATATAGCGCTCTTGTATCCCAAACGAGTCTGGCCCTTTGATGTCCACAGATATAAGTGATGATTTGTTTCTGGCCTTCTCTAGTACTCAGGAATGATTGCTTTCCAAAAATTGAAATGATGGTAGATCAGTTTCTGCATTATTTTAATGGCTACTTCTATAAACCTTTGATTTGAGTTTAACGTATTGAATATTTTTTAGTTTCAGGTGAATGGTTTAACATTTATGGATTTCAAATTTAAATGAATTCTTTTGTAATATGATCGAAATATCCTTCAAATACACTCACGTACAGAGAATGTTAGACCTTTAAATTGAAGAAAAAGCTATTAATATTTTTATCTTTTACTAAAATCAAGTAAAATTAGTAATTACTGCTAAAACATAAAATAATCCTTATTTCTTTATGCTGCTTCCTAGTTTATTTTGATTAATCGGTGTCTCCACTTCAACACCAAAGAGCTCGTCATTGATTAATTAAATATTTGTTAATCTTGAACTTCGCAAGGTTTGTTCAAGAGGAAAAAATTTGGAAAGCAAAAAACGTGAACCTTTAGTAGTAAAAAATTTAGGCGTGGCTTTATATAAATTAAACCTTGACCGAGTGGACAGTTAAAATGTCATGTTCTACGTAGTTTTATTTTGCTTTTTGTAGGCTGGCGCCTGCTTTCGCTTTACACAGTCTTAAGGAATTAAGAACATAAATTTTAATCCGGAGAGGTCGAGTTTTCACTTACAGCTTTATAAAATGAATTATCTTTTGTTGCAAATATCAGTTGCTCCTTTTATATAAATGTTGTATAAACTCCATGAAACCAAAGAGCTTGAAACTTGTGGTTCAGAATATAATGATGAACTGGAAAAATACGAGCACATGTTCTAATTAATATTAATTGCAACGATCAAGATAAAATGTTAATTGTAAAATAGATCGTGTTAACGACCAATTTAAAAATATGGAACATAAGATAATGGTTGAAATATTGGAAATTACCGCGATCTAAAATGCAAATCCCATACTGCCATTAATTTTGACTTTTATAATGTAACTGTCAAAAATATTGATTTACAACAATGAAAGCGCAGACAAATTTGAGACCCGGATGACTACATAAATTATTTGCGCAAAGATACTTATATTTAGTGAAAGGTGTCTGCTACCAGGAAGAAAGGCTATCTTATCAAAATACCTATTTAGCTGCTTGAGAAAGTGGTTGAACTGTATCATTTATTATTCCGAATAATAGTTTAAACTTATGTGGCCATTTGTTTTGATTAACTTAATTGTATTAAGTAACAATTATCCTTTCTATCTGTAACTGCATAAAATTTCTGCTGATAGCGAATTTTTCAAAAAAATCTAAACATATATTTTATTCAGTATGTTAATCAGCAGCAGAACTGAATAAATACACAAATAATAATGTAGTTTATATTATTCATGATTGTTATAAATTCTGAAATTTACAATTTGGTTTAATGAAATCAGACCGATTTAAAATTTAAATGAATGTTGCCATAAAAGTGATTTAGAAGTTTTAAGATTCAAATGGTTTTCATTGATTAAAAATGGAATGAGTAAATCGATTGTAAGCTTTGCTAACATTAAAATTAAAATTGCGTATGGGAAATGATTGCGGAGAGACCCGAAGGCAGTTCAGCACCCTGCTGCCACTTTAACCCGGTTTGAGGTAGTTAGTGCCGTGGCACACTAACCTAGGGGGACCGACGGTTTTAGGTACTCTCCGAGGCACCGCGGGTTGCAGCGTTAGAGCGAAGATTTCGGTCACCCATCCAAATAGGCACCGCGCGGATCGTCCCTTAACTTTGAGTATTGTTTGAACAGTACTCGCGCTTGTCCGCCACGCTGCTTCCGCTTAGCTAACATAAATGAATATCATACATATCCTCAATAATAATTATAAAAATGGCATTGCCATACCTAAGATAATTTACACTCTGGAGATAGATTTTTTTCATAGCTGTAAAGATAATTTCAAGGACGTTTTCTTTCATTTAGCAGTATCTAGGACGCGGTTTTCTAAACATCTTTGTACAACTTAGGCCATAATTGCCCCATTGTACACCGTAAGTTTAAATTTTGCCTATCTGGGGCAGTTCCCGCCCCAGTAGTAATTTTTAACGTGTCACAGATTGCAATGGCACGGGACCTACGGCTTAACTTCTTATCAGGCCGAAAGCACAATTTCAAATTGTTTCCTTACCAAAAAAATCTCATTGACGTCGGCTGGTTTCGAACACGCATCCCTTAATTTCAGCGAGTATTCACTACACTTCTTTCTGGGAACTCTTCCTGCCTCATACCTTTACATACCGATTCTGAGATTTGCGAATTATTTATAGCCAATCTTTTCTGTTTTATGCTAATTTTGGTTCCACTCCAAAAATAGCATTTGATGTTTTTAGACGTATATGAACACAACATCAAGAAAGCGGTAAAAAATACTGACATTTAAATTCTAAAAAATATTTTTGTATAGTTTGTAACGTTCTCTGATTTCCCGCAGATGTTTGAGTTTGTCCAGTAACGTCAATTCGTAAATTTTCGACTTCGGAACCAACTGAAGTGTGGTCTGAACGCTATAAGAGTGCACTCGTGCGATCTTAGGGAGCGACCAAGTTGTTCTGGTGAAATTATCGTCTACCATATTCTTGTAGTTAAAAGTTGACAACTAAGTCAAATTGTGTGTGTGTGCCTATGTGCACTAGAATCAACAATATAGTTGGGAATACCGTGTGGTTTCCTATCTCGTCGTTACAGATAAAATTGGACTTCTTACTTTTCTTCTTTAACCGTTCCGTAAAGGGCCTTTATTCCAGAACGTGCTTAATGCCGCTGATTGTCGTATTTGACCTTAAAAACACCCCGTTTTCTGGTAGGACGTTCCGATAAAATATTCAGCGCCTAGTTCTGTCTCTCCGTTATTCTGACCGCACATTTCCATGTCTAGCAACTTGGCGATACCATTCATATGTCGTACGCAACCTGTTGGGAACCAGTGACGTCAGCCTAGCTGCCTCCTTTCCTCATTCTGCTATTCTTGTCTTACAGGCGTCGACCGTGCCTAAGTCAACCTGCCTTCGATCTGCCTTCGCACTCGACGTTGATAAGGTAAAACTAGCTGTATTATTATTAATTAACAATGAAGATTTTAAACTCTTCTTTTGTTATTTCTAAGTTGCTTCAATTTCTGAGACGTATAATTGGTTGTGTTATCGATAAACTATGCATCTTTCTACAATTTGTTTATTGGACCTAATATTTAATTCGTGTTATACTGTGTTGCTGAACTTAGTTGAAATTGGCTACGGAGATATGTTCGTTTTATTGTTACAGTAAATATTGTAACCACTGGCGGATGAGATAAACGGATTTAGACGTCTCGAGGCATTTGTTTTTGTTTTGGAACGTACATGTATGTATATATATATATATATATATATATATTAGGATTGTAACTATACCAACCATTTCTTATTTTGTTTAATATTATTAAGCATCCTGGATAACCTAAAACTTGTTGATTTGTTTATCTTGCTTCCTTGTATGTACTTTTTAAACAGTTCTCAGGCAAGGAAGAAGCCGAACAAGGTAGGTTCGAATATAAATTATTGCTTGACGACTGCTAAAGCAACGGTTACACTTAGTTGTCAATCTCCTTAACTGAGAAAGTCAGCTACAACCGAATTACGTTATATATAAAACTACAACCTGCGTTTGTGTTAACGGAACCATTGCTCGATGCTAGTTTCTTATTTTATATCATTTAAAATCTTTAGGTTTTACAAATTATAACGTATAATTTCCAATTCCGAGGACTTGTTTGATTTAAAAAAGCATATCAATGTCACACAAAAAGAAATAAATTTTAGTAGCTGGTTTCTTTGTTAAAGCAATTCATATTGACATATATGAAAATTACAGTTTAAAATAAAGCACAACATCAGGAAATAGTTCTGTCAAAAAAATATTTGAACAAGTTATGTAACCTCGGATACATAATTAAAATATTTAACCTTTTTACAGTTCGCCTTTGGATGCACTTTATTGACGCAACGCAATTTTGCGTACATTAGTAGGTGACCTTAACTTATTAATGTTAATGGGTTTCTAGAAGACAAAAATATCATTATGTATAACCAGTCTACCACATTCATAAATCTATTCCTATTCGAATTTAAATTAAAACTGAATTTTATGGCTAATTTCAATGATAGGGGAAATAACTGATATATAGGAAATGCCATTTTATTTAGGCGTTTGTGATTTTATGAAATAATTAAATAATTTATTTTATGTACAGACATATATTGATATATGTTCTAATTAAAAAAATACTGGAATAACAGTTTTAAGCAATAATTTGCTCTAGATTAAAGACATTTCTTGTGTTCAATTGCCTAACAGAATTGGTGTTAATGAACTATTTTAAAAGTAATTAAATCCTTCACATTAACATTTAGCCATGCCTTTGATCTTGAAAAAGGTAACCTTTGTACTTGTGAAGGTATC
>JABXWE010040098.1:0-20902 GCA_014611495.1 Limonius californicus
CTTAGGATGAAAGAGGAGCTTCCACAATTCATTTTTGGTTAAGGTGGGACCAATGGCGTAAGCAATCGACAGCAGATAAAATTGCAAATATCTTTTATACATACCTAATATAATTATAAATGTGTAATATCTGTAGGGATATCTAAAAATAATTCCATAGTTAAAGAAAAGTTTGTGCAATATAATCTTGTGAAATTATTATTAATCAGTAATTGCTTAAACTTACTTTTGAATTATCAAAACGGATACGATTTACCTATATTCATGGAAGTGTTAAACCCAGTTTTCTCGATTGGTGCGCTGATGTATTACCACTCGTGTTCAGCAATGACATTAAGCAAAGATGGTCATGACATTTTTTTATTTAATATTATAAACCTTCCATTACCTACAGAGTTATTTAATTACTTAAGTAAAACCTTCTTTTATTTAATATTTGTATGTTCTCCAGGACGATATTTCTCTAAATTAACCATAAACTAAATGTTAATACAAAAATCAACTTGAGGCCTTGCACATCTCAAACATAGTTCGATAGATTTTTGAGTTGTGGCCTTTTTTCATTCTGATTTATATTTGTCCTTCCTATAACTTTTTCATTTAGTATTAGGCGGAGTAGTTCACATTTTGTTTGTTTATTCAGTTTCCTAGGTATTAAAATGATTCATTAATTCCATTCCTTCTTTAATTTAAATTTTTAGAATTCAAACAGTATCTCTCTACGACTAGGGTGACCAGATTACCCAGAGGCGAAAAGAGGACACCAATAAATAATAATGATAGTAACAATAGTTCCTTTATATTTCCTTCCCCATTTTCATAGTCCTTATTTTTGTAATAAAATAAAAACTATAAAAACGACACATTACATTAACTTATGTTATAACTGTTATAAGTAAATCACTTAACATTTAAGTAACAATTAACAAAACTATTAAACAAACATGTTTCAGTCTATTCGTCTACTACATTCTGTTCACTGTTTCTGAAGTCTGTCTAAATCTGTTTAACTCACATTGCAAACCATGCATAGCATTTTAACAAGAACATTTAAGCATAAACTTTCCTGATTCAGCCTGCACTCTGTAAAATACGATTAAGTACCTACTTAGTGTATTTTTCCGAACTAGAAATACCTTTAAGTAGATTCTTGTGCGTTAATAAATATTGGTAAAATTCATCACAAGAAAAGTTTTTTAAATTAAATTGAGTCATTACAACAGACTCTATTGTTGACAGTAAGAATCGGTTTCTTTCGTCCGTCCATTGAGAGTTGATCAAAGAAAAAACTCTTTCTGTGCTAGCATTATGTGCAGGTATTGCGAAAAAGAACTGACAGATCTTCAAAAATTCGCTGTTATCTTCTTCGAAAGGTATCCCTTTAAAATATTTAACCCATTTTTCATGCGATAAAGGAGTTTTAAAATTATCATCCTTTAGCGACGATTCCAAGAATATTTTTAAATACCTATACTGATGGAATAATTTTGATTCATTTATTTTCACATCATGTTGATCAAAGAATTCTAGGGAGTTCTGAATGCTATCCCACAACGGAATTTCCTTTAACGACATCCACGACAAATTTTGGAATTCGCACAAAGGAGTTCTCCACATTTCCAGATAGGAAAGACATTTTTCATAAACAAAAAGGAAGTTTTTTTCTCATAATTTCAACTTCTTTTTCCATTCCTTTCTCTACATATTTTTTAAAAATTTGTTTTACCTTTAAAGGTAAAAACTGCTCCCTAGTTCTTTCTTCAAGATCAACTTTAACTTTTTGCAAAATATCTAATACTTCAATAAGTGAGTTTCCTTCTTTCTCCATGGACTTAATTTTTTCATGAAAAATATACATTAGTGAGTGCATAAACCAAAAATATGCTTTGTTAAGACCATTTTCAAAGAAGTTCCTTATTAAAGTCGGTGTAGCATTCTCAGATAAAAAATAAGATTCCAAACCTTCTTATATCTCTAAAATTCTATTAAGACATGGGAAAAGTGAGAGCCACCTGGTTTTACTATGGTACAATAACTTTTTGTATTCCAACTCTACGAATTCACAAAATTCTTTTAGTTTTTCAATTCGTAAAGTGTAAATTGAAAAATAATTAAAAATCTTTAAAACTAATGATTCTATATCCACAGGTAGAATATCGCAACCCGTTTGAACACAGTTGTTAAGAACATGCGCGGGGCAGCCTATTCCTACAATGTTGCGGTTTAATTTTGATTTCAAACCAGCAAAAACATTTTTAGTGCCTGCTCTTTTGCAACCACCAAAATTCGTGTTACAGTTATCACTGCCGAATGCAATACAGTATTTTAATATTCCATTTGATTCTAATGAACTCAACAAATAATCTGTTATTGTTTCAGATTTTTCGTTTTTGAGATCCCCAATTTTCAAAATTTTTATACGTAGACCAAATTCCATATCAAAATATTGAATTAACACGGGAAACATTTTTAAACTGTTATGGTTACTAGCATCTGTAGAGACACCAATATAATTAGATTTTTGTACATCATTTCAACTTTAAGACTGTGTGGAGCTAAAACACCAACAATAATTGCTTGTGTTTTTGAGCGCGCAGAAGAAAGTTTTTTAGCCAATTCGGAATCAGGTAAAATTTTTTGAAATAATTTTGTAGAACAGTCGCTCGATCTAAAACTAAAATGATGTTTCACCGTATGAAACGCTAGAGTTTCTTCTGCTGCAGCCACTAGTTCTCCAGTTTTATTAAATCGCTGCACGAAGAATGTGGTCACCTTTTCACTTGTTCTCGCTGACTTTATTTTTTGTTTGTGTTTTTCTGTACTGAGATGCTGCTCCAAGTCTAATTTTCCTTTATTTGCAATCGAAAAAATTGAGTTACAAACTGGGCAATAGACTTCATAATCTAGTTTCGTAGCTTTAAACATAGAATATTCGACTTTTAGTTTGTCAGTAAATTTGCATTTTTGTTTTGGCATTTTTTGATTTTTGTTAAACTACAAAAAAGCCAAATCTAATTGTCAGATTACAAAATTAAATTACCTAGATTTAAAACTTACCGGTACCAGTAAATAGTAAAGGAAAATAAACACCGCCGATAAAACTAACAACACTACCGAAAACGTAATATCTATGTTGTGATCTGTGGGTATACTGAGCCAACTTCAACCGAGGACTGAGTGGAATTCGGGGAATCCCACAGTAACAGCATTCGTGAGCACGTCAGCTGCTAGTCGCGTCGTCGCCCATACCCCCGCCCCGCACCGATCGAAAAAATACGCAAGCCATACAATTGGATCAGACCTTTCTAAATTTAGAATTCAGGTAGCCATAGCATGCAAATCGCGCAATTTATGTATGGTAACTCTTGATACGCGGAATGCGAAGCGAAGATATCAGATTATGTGAGTCCTGTGAGTGTGGAGGCACTTTGCAAATAGGGGACTTTCTACTTCGAAAATCGGGATATATACCGGACAAAATTTTACACCCTGAAAAGAGGACTTGTCCGGGTAAAAGAGGACGTCTGGTCACCCTATCTACGACGTTCCCCATTGGAACAAGACTGATATTTGGTCAGAGTGATTAATGACCAGTATAAAATATAACCTGTATATAAAATGACACCACATGACGCGTCAGCACTTGTAGTAGATCAGTAGATTACCGAAACTGGGCAAGGTATAAAACTGGGTGCTCAACCTAACTCTTACAGTGAATTGACATACGTTGTTGTGTTAGTACGTAATTAACATTAAAAGAAAGTGAAACAGTTTAACATGGCGACCAATAACTTCGTTGTAATTTTCATTTTCGCAATGCTTCTTCATTCGTCTTATGGTGGGCCAGCTGCGGCTGGCATTTGCTACGCCGGATGTGCTGGGGTGGTCGTAGCCTGTTTTGCAGCTGCCGGATTTACGTTTGGCACCGTCCCTGGGGCGCAGATTGGTGCCATTCCTGCCCTTGCTGCTTGCAACACCGCATTTGGAGCGTGTCAAGCCGCTTGTGTTGCCGCGTTGATAGCACCCACACCTTAGTGCGTTATATAATTTTTAACATACAGAATAGTAGTCTTTCTGTTGTAGGTAGTAGCGTTTATATTTTTAATTTGTAATCCTTATATCTTATATTTGTTTCATTAATGTACCTTTATGGAATAGTATTTTCTTGTGTTACCTAACATTGTGCAATATTCAATTTACATGTCATATTAAATCTATTGCGTAAGTTAATAAAATCTGTTTTCTTATTGGCGATTGAAATGGTATTCTATGCTTCACTACCGGTTGACGTTTAGTTGAACTATTTCCAGAGCGTAAAAGTTACTTGGAGTGCCCAATTGGGTTATTGAAAAACAGAATATATCCTTAATTTGAAAGTGAATAATATGGAATTCAAGGGCGAGACGTCTGGGATATACGGAATGTTACAGCTTCGAAGGTGTTACATTAATACGAATTCTCAAAATAAATCAAACCGTTGATGAAAAATTCTTCCAGTTGGTATATAAAAAATTGAAATGCAAACTATAACTAAAACAGGTAGAAAATCTGAATTAAAAATTAGGGCTCGTGTACCATATTTCGTGATATTCATAATTTGACTGTTTCGGGAAGTCCCGCTTAATAGGACAAGCTGTAGTGTTTCTTTTACGTTCGCTAACTGAGGATAGTTGTATTTCGTTTAAAGAAATACCCTGCATTCTATTTGGATTACTTTAAGGTAAAATTTTCACATACTCGAATTATTATACTCGTGATTTTTTAAAGATAGTATAGTGAGTCATGTGAGACAAATTTGGCGAACAAACAATTATGGTGACTTTTATTAATCAATGATTTCATAGCTGATTAAATTTGCATTCAATGGAAGCTTATCATTCTGAATTGTATTTAAAATAAATTCAAAATTCCGTATCTATTACTGATAAGATTAGTTGTTTAAAAATGGGGTTTTAACGTCTACCAATTGAATTTTTGATTGATCATTGAACCAAGCAGTTGCTTAGGGGATTTCCCTACAGTAATTTTCCAATGATAGATAAATTCAAAGATTAGTTATCAAAAAATAAAATAAGCCGGAGGAAGAAAGAATTAAATTTAAGTTCATAATACAATCAGTTCTAGGTGTAAATTTAGTTTCCATACTTAAAAAATATCTGTTAAATTTGTTGGTTGAGTTTTGATTGGGCGAGATCTAGGACGGGGTTTCCAAGCATTTGTTTGCACTCGAACCATGTTTGGCCTATTGTACACCTCAATGTGAATTGTTGTCTGTCTGGAGTGGGTTCAAAAGCAGTAGTGATTTTTAACTTCTTATTCTGTAGAAGGTTCACTTCTCACCGATCTCAGCCAGGTTTGAACTACTATCCCTGGGATCTGTAGACAAGTGTGCTTACAATTAGATGACCGAGGGCAGCTGTGAAAGTTGTTAATATGACGCTCGAAAAAATAAATGATATTTTTTTTAATAAATATTTATCATAGTTGGAATTATTTTAGTACGAAATGTAGTTGACCGTGTCCAGAGTCCCTTTAAACCTAACGACTATATTCCCGTTGAATGAACAACGTCTTATTATGATATCATAGAAGATGAGTAGTTAAACAAGTGCCATTTTCTAGATCAGATTTTTTTTACGTATTATTAACATTAATAGATCCATTTGCATACCAATTTTCTCAAAAGAAGCTTATTTTGACCAAAACAACCCTAAAATCAGATAATTTCCTAGACCAGACTCTATTTATGTCTTTTAAAACAGCATAACCAGGATTCCTTTTCATTACCGAACTAAATTTTTCCAAAATAATTGCCCCAATTTCACCTCTTACATTTTTACACGAATTTTCATACCGGGTTATCAGCTCCAAAGATTCGTTTAGAGTCATTCCTTGTTTTTTCGAACTCTAATATTTACTTTGACACAAAACTGTAGTTGCCTTCAACGAATGCTAGTTGTTGTGCTACTATTGATGATTTAATTACTTTTTTGCAAATTTTCAACTGCAATACTACTCGAATCGTTGATTTCGTATATAACATTTTTTATCCCTTGAAAATTATCTGCATAAAAAATAGCGGCCTCCACCCATGTACTCCATCGGGTTATAATTGGTTCGGGAGGGAGAGGAGTGTTTGGAAATTTTTCTTTATAAATTGAACTCTTAAGGGAGCTTTTAAAAATACTTTTATTTATACAAATACAATGAACTTCACCAGAAATGCATCATAAAATACATAGTTGAAAAATTCTAGCCAAAGCCTTAAACTACAATAGCAAGCACAAGTACTTTAGAAAGAATGAAGTGTAAAAAGGGATTTAAACGTCCAAAGAAATATTACAACAATATACAAGATCTATCGACAATAAACAAGGCCTTACTGCAGAACCTAGTGTTTACCCAACTTCTGAGAAAATTAATTACGTTTAGAATGAACTATCTGCGACCTTACTCATACAAAATGCAAAACAAGCTATGATGTTATAAAAAACCACTGTTACATAAAATTGGAAACCAATCGCAAAAAAATAAAAATATAAAATGTGTGCATAAATATGCATAAAACGTTTAAATATGCAGACTTCGCCTAAATATGCAAAACATGCATTAATTAATTAGTGTTAATTAACTCTAAACACCGTGATTCGTCCACATTATTGATTGTTTCGCAAGATATGCAAAAATTACATGATATGGAGTTTGCATAAAATCCGTTCTCTAGTCATAATTACTTAAACGATCTTAGCAAAAAAAAAACACATGTTATAAAAAAGATTTACAGGACAAAATGATTTTTAGGTGTAAAATCTAAATGCAGTATAGAAATATAATTATATTATGTACAATCCAGCGTAATTAGTTGAATATAATTTTCAATTACAACGTATTTTAATGAGCACAAATTAAAATGTGAGATATCGAGAAACTAGGCGCTTAGCCAACGTAATTTTTGATTTATGCCCACTTTGTGTCACTCCCCGCTACTCTAAATTTCGGCAAGTAGTAAAAAATATATTGATATTTAAAATTCTCGCCATTAAACTAGTCGTACGACTTTGTAGTGACTCTGTGAAGATATTTTTTATAGGTATTTATTATTTCACTTTCAACTGGCAACCAAGGGCGCTCAGCCATTGTAATTGCTTATATTACGTTCACTGTATATCACTAGTGCTACTTTAGACACGACTATTACACTTTGGCAAGTACGTAGTTAATATGTGTTGATATTTAATATTCCCGCCATTAAACTAGTCATACGATTTTACGTATCATAGCACGTTTAAGTTTAGAAAATCATAATTTACAACACCTATACATGTAAATTGGAATATTTTAATTAAATACAGTTACTTTTAGGAGTGTAACTACAATATTTATTATTTTTAAATGTTTAAAAGATTTGCCGAAAATAATGCTTGGTTGAAAATTTAACGAAGGGAAAGGATAAACATATGCAATTGCGCATAGATAAGAAAGAGACGGAACATTGCTTATAACTTGGTTGCCATGGCGGTACGTGCAGTTGCTAAGTTGAATCTTTTTGAAACAAATGCCAATTGTTGTTTCAAAGCGGCCGCAAAGCTACGCTTTTAATTTTCGCAACACGAAGCCATGGCCGCCGTATTAGAGAAAAATAAGGTTTTGGTAAGTAAACTTGTACGTTTAAATAATAATTTTGTTTTATTCCACTTATTAATGAAGATGCTGGATTTTAAATGCAACTCTTTTTCGTTGCAGCCACTTACAAAGCAACAATTCCACACCGCTGTATTGAATCCGCAGGGCTCAAAGCAGTTTCTGAAGAAAATCGTGCCGATGTCTGTATCCTTCATATTGCACCAGCGAGTACAGTTCCCCGAAAAAGATTTTCAGTCACGTACTTTAGACGGGGTGAAGTATAAGGTCTTCAAACCGAAGCTGCAGAATCTTACTCTTCAACAAATACGCAAGTGGGTGAATAGTGCGTTGCAAGCCCTTGACAATAATTACGTATGTATATAAACTTTTTATGTAAATGTATTATTAATATATAGGGTGTCCCAACTCGAGTGTGTGGGTGAAACAGTAAGAGATATTAGTTTAGTTAATATAATTAACATTAAAATTACTACCTAACTTAAGGTAGGTACCCTGTGTAAGGTGATTCTAAATTACTTTACTCAGTAGATGTATCATGGAAAATCGTTTCTTTTCCGAATTAACGAATAAGGTGTGTGATACAAACCTGCAGTTGTGTTTTCGTAAAATACATAGTACCAGGGCCCTGGTTTCTTTATTATTTTGTACAAGTCAAAGGCTGTGCGGTGGCATAATTACGTCTCGAGTGCCTCCCAATAAAATAATTATCTTGTTGTTATACAACAAACTTACCCTGCTAGTTAGATTTTGTTTAGATACATTTAACATATTAATGTTAAATAAAGCAAATTTTAACACCAAATATTTACTCATTTTGTGAGGCAGAGAGTGCCCAGCTTAGATAAAAAAGTACCGGGACTGTGTGTATTGGTGCACCCCGGCACAGCTACACCGTTGCATATACCTGGTTTTATCACCAGAGATCTTACGTTTGGACACAAATGCATTGGTAACTACTAACTAGTTCAAGGTGCAAGCGGTGCCATGAGTTCAATAGCTTCAAGCATTCAAAGCACTATACAGTTAAGTTGTCCCCCCTTAAAAGTGGTTAACGCAACCCAACACAAATCTTGCATGGCAATTGTGATTATTGGATCATTATAGTATACCGAGTGCCCACTCTCAAAGCCGAACATAGGCAATTAACATTGTGCATTCCATTTATAAGTATTTTACCATTATTTATATATTACATCAATAAACATTGAAGTAATGAACAGTTTAAATAGTTTTATTATAAACTCTATGAAAAAACAATAATAAAGAAAGTTAAATTATAATAAATATTCAAATAACCTCCCGTTTTGATATAAGGACCACCCCTATCTGTTATAAAAAGCATTTATTACATTGACCAACTGCCTCTCAGTAATTAACGCCCGCTCAGCAACTATTGCTTCTCTCAAAGAATTAATATCTGGGTGGCGTCTTTTGTAAATTTTGCTTTTAAGGTGGCCCCACAAGAAAAAGTCGCAAGGTGCTAAATCAGGAGATCTAGCTGGCCAATTTATAGCACCACCTCTACCAAGCCAACGATTTGGAAATGAATCATTTAAAAAACTTCTAACATCTAAGTCAAAATGCGCGGGACAGCCGTCTTGTTGGAACCAGATCTCCTGATTTTCTCTTGCAACTTCTTCCAATGCAGGTCCTACCTTAGTTACTAATAAGTCTAAATACGTTGCTGAATTTAAATTTCCCTCAATTCCAAATGGACCAATAATATTGTTATTAAAAATCCCAGCCCAGATATTAAATTTTTGAGGATACTGAGTTCTGGTAGAACTATTAACTCTAGGGTTTGCCTGAGCCCAATATCGTGTGTTTTGAACATTTGGTTCATTATTCAGTGTAAAAGTACATTCGTCTGTGAAGCAAATTGATGACAGAAAGCGACGATCATTGTTAGCACGCTCTTGCATTTTATTACAGAATGCACTCTTACTTTCTTCGTCAACAGCAAAAATCTCTTGATGACACTGTGCCTTATAGGGATGATATTTGTACTTCTTGAGTGTACCTATCCCATATCCGCGATTTACATAAACCTAAGTCAAGAGAAATTTGCCTTAAACTGCAGGTTCATATCAAGAGATTCAAAAAAAGCTGACCCCAGCGGGCTGTGGAATGAAAAGTCATGTCTTTGCTAGACTAAAGGAATGTTTATAATGTCAACTTCAGATTAGGTTGGGTTAGCTGATATTGATATTATAAACATTCCTTTAGTCCAGTAAAGACGTGACTTTTCATTCCACAGCCCGTTGAGGATCAGCTTTTTTAGATCTCTTGATATTTACTATTGCCAAAACAAGTTCTTCTGTGCGATCAACTATTTGTCGATTTGCTGCGATATAATAATTATTTTTAAATAGTTTGTTTTAACAATAAAAAAATAATATTACTCACCACCCCTAGCTTCTGATTCTACAGAAATATTTCCACCTCTTCCATGCCGTTTTAAAACATTGATATCAGCCCCACCGTCGTCGGCCAAAATCTTTGTCGAAGTTCTTCTGAAGCAACAGAAACTCCTAGCAAAGCGGTTACCTATATAATTCCTTCGTTGGTGCCTCTCTTATGAATTTTTCAACTTCTTCCCTAGGCAGCGCCTTCGACTGATTTAAATGGTGGCCCACATTTTGCTTTTTTAAAAAAGCTAACTACTTAGGAAAACGTGAAATGTCGACATTCTCATTAACGATCGCCATTGACTTAACCATCGCCATTGACTTAACCATTGAGTACTTAGACCATAATGATGAATTATTAAATGTTTTCAACTGAAAGGTAAAATGTTATCAGGTAAAAGGAAATATCTTAAAAAAGAAACTTATCTAACCAAATCCAAAAAGTAAGCCAACATCACGTTTTCATTAACACTCGTTTCGGCCTCATATTTCTTGCGCCAGTCACAAAATAACGCACATTCCTTCCCATATCTTTGCGAAGGCTTGACAGAAATAAATTTCCCCACAGCTTCTGCGCTTTTCGGAGAAATTTCACTTGATTCAATAGCCATTTTCTAGCAGATATTATTCTTGGTATTTTTTTTAATATGTCTGCGTTTATTTACACCTTAGTAACTGTTGTTTCTGTTAAATAATCAAAGTTACATAGGAACGTATCGCTTAAAATAACAATTTATTTTTTAATAAAATGATTACATTGCTTATTGTCAAATATTACATTTAAAATTTGAATTTTGCTTTTTATTTAAAATCGTTAACAGTATGAAATAAAACGTAGTAGGATACACGTCCGTGAAGTTATTATTACGGTACTCGTTTAGATATACTTGACTCGGCTTCTTAGTCGCCTTGTCCATAAACATCTAACTCGTACCGTAATAAATCACTTTCCGGACTTGTAACGTAAATTACTATTACCATAAAAATTCGTTCTGCATTGGAGTAATTATTCATTTTTCCGTAAATAATTTGAACAGTAATTTACAGAAAATCGCTGACTTAAGCCAACTAATTGAAAATTATTTGACAAATGCTGTCTAACCTGAAAATCATAGCAACTCGTATTTAAATATCGCCAAATTTTAAATTAGTATTTTAAAATAAAAATCGCACCTCCAATCTTATTATTAGTACATTTGATGCGCAATAAGTTTATCTTTCTATTGGTACCATTACCTTCCCTGTAAGTTGAATTGGCGAGCAAGAATCAGCAAAAATGTTCAATACAATGTTAAATTCATATGTTCGCGTTTGAGAATGGACAGGCGGTAGAAATGGATCATTGTTATTTTCTATCACGTTGATCTCTTGTTGTAGTAATTAACAGTTTTAAATAATAATGGTGAGGCTCTACACCCCGTATCCCTACATCAGGTGCCAAATTCATGACAGGTGGTGATGTGGTGGGCATTATGCGCTCGACAACTGCATTATTATCCCTTGTTCATTCGAAATCAGGTACTAAATCATTTAAAGCAATTGGGCAAACCTTTCGCCAGATATGGCCTCCCCACGCTGGACCATGCTCGCGCTTTGATTAACAGCTTCATAATATTAATTTTATTAGTATTTAACAAGAAAAGCACCCATTGATGTAAATGTACTAGAGTAAAAAGTAAATAAGTGAGAATCAATAAAAAATGAATAACGGTTTCTTTAATTCAGTAAACGTTTAAAATTGCCTCCATCCCATATATTTTCTAATTGGTTTTGAAAATGATTTTCGGACTCAAGCAAGCGTATCAAGTGTAACTGACATACACACCTTTATTATTCCATTTTGTAAATCATGCTTATTTACCATTATGGTTCGGTATACTCTAACTATAACTAAAAAAAAATTTAGTGGGGTAATATCGCAACTTTTCGGTGGTCATGGATACACAGCTCCTCTTCCAATCCAATTTCCTTCAAATACATTATTTAAGTAATTCCTAGCAATCCAATTAGCGAGTAGGGCAGCCCTTATGTTAGTACCAAAGTTATTGTTGTACATTGAAATCCACATCTTCCGACAACCCGGGTAAAATGTTTTGTAGGAAATCTAAATAACGTTGTCCAGTTAAATGTTTATGGAAGATATGTGGTCCAATTATAATATATGGTTAGCTATTATGCGCTACATCAAACATTTACAGAAAAATACACTTTGAAAGTGGGTAACACTAACACACATCTAGTACGAATTTTCTTGTGCGTAAGGCACGATACAGAATTTTGTACAAAACTTTATTTAAAGTTTTGTTCAAAATTTTGTACCTAATTCTGCAAAACACGTATTATACGGAGCAGAATTTTGTACAAAATTTTGAACAAAATTCTGTAGCTCCTGCTCTAAAGTTCAGAAACAACATTAAATCGAGCACTTTCTAGTGTCATCAATGCTCATAGAGGGCAAAAAGTAAATGTTTTACTACGTGTACCATCTAAAATCTCTCAAAGCTAGCCATTCTACACAAACTTAATATAATTTATAACCAAAAAAGCCTTTCCTAAAACGCAAAAACAATATAATCCACGAAAAGATAAACAAATTCGAGGTTATGTAAACAAAAGTAAACAATTATTATTAAACCTTGATAGATTTCTGCCTTAATTTCAGTAACATGATTATTTTGACAGTTTTCTCGCAGATTTCAACGTAATGGCTCAGCGATAGAGCGTTCATCTATAAATCAAAAGGTCTAGGGTGCGAACCTCGGGTCGTCTGTCCTGACTCAGGTTTTTCGTGGTTTCTCGGGGCCATATAAGTAAATGCTGGGACAGTATTATCCCCGAAATCCCACTATATAATTTTCCTGGATTTTCTCGTCCTTACATTCCCGTTACTGGCTGAGGGTTTCGGTGCAGAACCCGATTGACTTCTACAGCTTCCCCCCTTCCATGGGGAATGAACCTATAACGACTTTCCTAACTGAAGTTTGATTAGTTTCCACGTTTGTGGATTATATTTCTTGACCTTCACGAGGATTCTCATTCACCGCTTTTAACACTGCTACTTCATTTTCCATGTTCGTAATTGTTTGGGGCCTACATCTTCTGGAATGAACAAATTTATCTTCGATTTCCGCGGTAGCCCGCTAAAAATACGCAACAAATCTTGAAATTTTGAAATTTTTGTAAATTGACAGCTCGACTTAATTAAATTAAAGCAAAAGTGATTTTGGTTGCCATGTTATATGTATGTTGGGTTGCATCAACCAGGTTTAAGGAGCGCCAACTTAGCTGATCCACCTTGTATAGAAACTAAATGTTTGACAGTTTACGATAAAAATTCACGAGCACTTCTTACTGAAAATCGTAGGATGTAGAATACACGTTAACGGTCCGCCCACGTGGTGGACGGTTGGCTGGTTTTAGCTCACAGCCAGAAGTTCGTAATAGCATGCGAAGAGACTGTAATGGTTATAACAGGATTTATTCTATTTAAATGTTACAATTAATAGCAAAATATGTGTGATTCTGGTGTTATAAAGAAACTAATAATATATTCAAAATCCCGGTCGGTAGGCCACTGGCTGGGTAGATTGCATTCCAGCTGTGGGCCGCGCGCAGCATGTGTGTCCTGTATTTACATAAACCAGTAAAATGGATTGCCACTTGGCAGTTAGTTTAAATATGTGTTACAGAATGTATTTCGAAATTATTAATCTGAACCTTTGAAGTGTTCACATTTTGATTAGAATAACTTATCACCTGGCGTTTTTATGGGTTCCGCCAGGGCAGCGTGTCCTTGCTGGGTCAATGAACGTTTTGTTAAATCCAGCTGCTGGGAAATGTTCTTGGATTCGTAATTATGCCGGTGAATGAATTTAAATGTTTGTAGGATATTGTAACAATAAAACATTACTGTACGGTGAGTGCTTGAAATTGTTGTGTTGTTGTGTAATGATGCCTTATTTTAAAAATACGTACAATCAGGCCTGACCGTCTATAACGTATTGTTACTATAACGTATTGTTAAATTAGTTGGGAAATTCCCAATTACGGGAAAATAGGCCTTCAATCTCTTATTTCTCTGGTCTGTTAGCCTGATTGACACTAACTGGCATAACCTGCTGGATATTAATCAAGGTAACCCCAACGGCGAAGTGTTCCGCAAAAATGAATAAAGGCGACACCGCACAGGTACGCGGATTTTATGGAATTCTCCAACGCACTGAAATATTCTCATGGATTGAGAATATTTTGGCGGCTCAACTTCGGTTTGCTTTCTTCTCTATCGGACTGGTAATTCTATTTTTGGCGGACTTCCTCCTCGGATGGAGCGGGACCCCAAGTTAACAAATTTATGCGAGGATCCTGTATATATAAGGTTCCCTTTCTCTACGTGTTTCTCCGGAATGTGTTCGAACGCGATGATGAGTGCTTGGGGGAAAACAATTTAGGACTCCACTTGCACTGCCGCAGACGCCTCTTTTCGGAACTGAAGCGACCTAACATTTAATTATCAAATGCTGGAATGGTTACTTCCCGGAAACTTCGTTACAACACATAAATACGTGAATTCAGCTAGTGGCGCAAGGTAGATTTTTAAAAATTATAGAATTACGTTTCTGGTATACAAAAACGTGTACAATATTATGTGCACACTGGTAACAGCTGTCTACAAACTTGCAAATAATAACTTGTGATATTATTGCTTATTGTTATATTACTTAGAAATATTAAAAAAGAAAACGTGAGCACCACCACCGTGTATTTCATAAACGAGTATGTTAATATCATATTTTTATATAAAATATTTATTTCTGTATAAATTGTGGCACATAATTTATAATAACTTTAATTTTGGTTGTTTGTAGTTGCGTGAATTGTATTTAATTTTGGCCAACCCAGATGACCCAGACGATATTTTCGAAAGCTACAAATTTCAATTTAAATACATGGGGGATGATGCAATGTAAGTTATTTAAATATTTTTTAAATTTAGATGATGTGTATGTTTACTTATAATGCTTATAGTGATATAGACACGCTATTGACTGAGACAGACCTTGTGAAATCGACTGAAACCTTCATGAAAGCCATCGAGAGTCTGCAAGAGTATACGAAGTACAAAGAACTAGAACTCGATATCAAAATGGCTGTAACTTATTACGAGGATGGTGAGTTGCATAATCTAGTCAAATGGTGTTTTATTGCCGGAACATTGATAAAAAGAATGATTTCACAGAAAAAGAAGGTTATTGCAGTTGTAAATACTATTACAATATAAACTCAGTAGATATATAGGATTGCTCATCAGTGAGTCAAAGTCCAATAATGTAATTATTAAAACGTTTTTCTTTTTTAAAGTGATTCAAGCACAGTCAAATGTAAACAAAAACTTGTTTGCATAATTTTTTACAGTTGTCAGGCATTGAGTATTTAAATGCAAATTTAGGAAAAACTGTTAACAGTTTTAAAATTAGGAAATTTTAAATTAAATGTCAATATATTAGGTTTAAAAAAACCAGCTTTTTCGATTTTAATCAACCTTCGGCTGTGGAAAAAATAGTATACAGACCTCAGGAGGGAAATACAATTTTTTCTTCGGGCTACAAATTACACCTCAGCAAAAATTATGCATTTCTGTCCCTTAATGTATGATATACTATTAATTCGTCAGAGGTGCCTGCATAATTAAAAGTAGGTAAAACTGGCTAATTTGTTAATTAGTTAACGTATGCATTCGGAAAACCTACTTTACTATGTAACGAACATTCGGCTTTAATGGTCCTAAACTCTATTTGTTGAGCATTGAGCTACAACGTCAACAAATGCTTGACAGATGCGTTGATTTACAAGATGTGTATTTACGTAATATTCCTTGCATTTCAAAGTTAACGTTTGCGCCTTGAGAATGCTTTTGTAGTAGGACGCGCCCTACGATTACACGTTTCTGGAACAACTTGCTCCATTTTAGGAAAATAAGCACCAGGCACTATACAAACGCTCCGAAAACCGATAAGCACTGCTCAAAAAGCAGAAAAATATCCAAAACGGTAATAATTGTAGTTCTTCTAATATCAAAATCTCCGCCGTTGCACAGGATGGTCACGTGCAACGGCTCACAGGAGACTGTCACGAGGTTGAAAGCTTCTATTCCGACACAAAGCGAGAGAACAAATTCACTGAATTGTCTTTACAAAAAGCTGACACTCTGCTAATATATTTAATCCGACACAAGGCGAAGATTCTTTTGCCTATGGCAAAAAACGAAACGATAACTTCATCTAGCAGAAGAGAGCAGTCAACAACTCGACGTCCGTTCACTCTCAGAGGCTAGCGTCCACTGACTTCCCCCGGCCGCAATAACTCCCACCCAACGAAATTATTCTAGAACAATCCTCTTGCACGTGTGCCTTCCGGCGCACCTGCAAGCGAAGAGTTCCAAGAACTGCCTTTTGTCGGCATTTGCACGGCAAATTATGGGAAGATGGGAAATTTCAAAGGGCAAGCGGCAAAACTCAAACGAACATAACACCAGTGAGTGCAAATATTATTACGACTAGGTTAGATGTAGGTGAACAAAAGATGACACTAGTTCAATGCTATTCACCAGCCGAGATGGCAAGCTATGAAATCAAAGAGGAGTTTTATAACCAACTAAGCGACATAATTAAAAAAATTAACAAGAAAGCTATGCTTTTATATTTAGCTGTTTATCAGTCAAAACACATCCAGGTGCAGATATACAATCGTACCATAATCCTCTAATTGGGAAGTTCAAAATCAAATTGAAGAAAATAAAAACAAAAACTGAGAGGAGAAGATGGGATTTACAAAAACTGAAAGAAACACAAACAAAAGAACAAATGAAAGCTTACATCAACGAAAATATACAAAATCTTGATCAAGAAGAATTTAATGTCGAACTACAGCTACATAAAATGCAACAGGCTGTAACAAAAATTAGCAATAAACACCTAATAGCACCGAAAAGAGAAAACAAACCATGGATGACGAGAGAGATTCTTGACCTAATGGAAAAACGAAGACTAATAAAAAATATAGACTATAACAAGTACAAAGATATAACAAGACAAATAATGCAAAAGATTAGAAAAGCAAAACAAGACACGTTACAAGAAAAATGCCAGGCGATAGAATCTCTCGAAAAACAACAGGACTACTTCAATATGCATAAAAAAGTAAAAGAAGCTGCAGGAATATATAAACCTCAACTTACAGGAAGACTAGCAGATGACAACGGTAATATAATAATTGATAAAAAAAAGAAGGTTGACACCTGACCTAACTATGTCACTCTGCTCTTCAGTGAGAACAGAACAATAAATGCAAAGAAACTGAAAAATTATACAAGCCCAGCAATAACTGTGGATGAAGTTCAAAAACCCATCAGACAAATGAAAGATGGAAAGGCACCCGGTCCGGATAACTTCCATTCTGAATTTCTAAAATTATTTGACGAAGCCGGAATACAATGGCTGACAAAAATTTATAACTATATTTACATGACCGGTGAGATACCTCAGCTATGACTAAGATCAACATTTATAACCCTCACTAAGAAGCAGAGTGCCAAACAATGCTCAGACTATCGACTAATCAGTCTCATGAGCCATCTTTTGAAAGTCTTTCTCAAAATTATTCACCAACGTATATACAAACGCTGCGAAGAACATATCGGACGAGCACAATTTGGATTTAGGAATGCATTAGGAACCAGGGAAGCACTTTTCTGCGTGCAAGTTCTATTTCAAAGGTGTCGAGACAAGAACTTCGACTTATATGTATGTTTCATAGACTATCAAAAAGCGTTCCATAAAGTTCAACATGTTAAGCTTGTTGAAGTTCTACAAAGAGTTGGATTAGACAATAATGACTTAAACATCATTGTAAATTTATACTGGGGTCAAACAGCAAAAATTAGAACTGAAGGTGAAGATAGCGAAGAAATCGACATTCAAAGAGGAGTACGCCAAGGCTGTGTCCTCTCACCACTTCTCTTTAACATCTACTCCGAAGAAATCTTTAAAGAGGCCATAGATGATACCGACGACGGAATTTCAATCAATGGTCAAATCCTTAATAATATCAGGTATGCAGACGACACAGTGATATTCGCAAATACAATGGAAAAATTGCAGGAACTCATGAGCAAAGTGACGGATATTAGTGAGCAGTATGGCTTAAGGCTGAACATAAATAAAACAAAATATACGGTAATAACAAAAAGAGCTGTAATACCAGCTCATTTTACGGTTAAAAATAAACATATACAAAGAGTCACGTCATATACATATTTAGGGACAACAATCAATGAAAAATGGGATCACTCACTAGAAATAAAATGTCGTATAGAAAAAGCTAGAGCGACTTTTCTGAAAATGTCGAATGTCTTTAGAAGTGACGACCTTAACATACCAACCAAAATAAAACTATTACGATGCTATATATTCCCAATATTGCTTTACGCAGCGGAGACGTGGACCCTTACTGAATACACAAGCAAAAAACTTCAAGCATTCGAGATGTGGCTATATCGACGGATCCTTAAAATACCATGGACAAATGCCAGCGTAATGGAGAGACTTGACAAAGAAACAGAGATTCTCAAAACCACCAAAAGGAGAAAACTAGAATACCGGGGTCATATAATGCGCAACGCTCAACGATACGAACTCTTACAACTGATTCTCCAAGGAAAGCTATTAGGAAGGAGAGGCCCTGGCAGAAGAAGAATATCATGGCTAAAAAATTTAAGGACATGGTTTAATACTACAACAACTGGCCTCTGTAGAGCAGCAGCAAACAAGGTGCAAATCGCCAGGATGATCGCCGATATTCGTTAACGGATAGGCATCCAAAGAAAAGATATGCTTTTACTGATGGGGGATCTAAATGCAAGAGTTTGCAAAGAAAACGAAGCAAGATATGGGAAGAGAAGGCATTGGGGGAAATAAACGAAAATGGGGGACTGTTTGTTGAATTGTGCGGCTTAACATAAAAATTGCCATAAGGTCACATGGGTGTCATCGGACGGAAAAACCGAAACTCAAACTGACCATATATGCATAGATAAAGCATGGAGTAGGCAACTCCTAGATGCTCGTAACAGAAGAGGTGGCGACGCAGAATCCGACCATTGTATTGTACGAGGGTCGATTGATAAGTAAGGTTCCCAATCCTATAAAATATGTTTGAGACAAGAGGAAATAATGAAACCGGTGTCAAAATACCTACATTTTTATTTTTCTACATAATAACCATTTAGTGTCGCACATTTTTCCAAACGCTGTATCCATTTCATTTCATTCCAAGCATGAAGAAACTTTCTGGTTTACTCTTGATCCACTTGCGCACAGGAGCCTGAACTTTGGTATTCGACGAAAAATGGTGATCTTTCAATACCTCCTTCAACTTTGGGAACAACCAGAAGTCTGAAGGTGCCAAATCGGGGCTGCACGGAGGGTGAGAAACGACCGTGAATTTCAGGTTCGTCATTGTCTTCGTCGTTTCGCGGCTGCAATGCGGTCTGGCGTTGCCGTGGTGCAACCAAAAAGTGGTCCTTTGCGACCTTACTCTACGGATACGTTTCTTGAGTGCTCGTAAGGTTTCGCATTATGTTGCCGAATTAATCGTTGTTCACTTTGGCAGATATTCCGTGTGAGTGACACCCATTGCATCCCAAAATATCGTTAGCATGACTTTGTGTGCTGATGGAACTGTTTTGAATTTCCTTACACCCGGAGATGAAGGGTGACGATATTCCATCGACTGCCGCTTGTTGTCAGGGTCGTAATGATGAACCCAAGATTCGTCCCCGGTGGTGATGTTCATGACAAAATCATCTCCTTGACGACAATACTGGTTAAGGAGTTTCGACAAACGTTTTTTCTCTGTTCTTTCATGACATCCGTTAATTGTCGCGGGACCCACCTGGCGCATATTTTTCTGTAATTCAACGTCTGGATAGTGTGCTGCACTCTTTCTTGACTAATGCCCAGTTGCAGAGCAATTTCTCTTTGCTAAATTCGGCGATTTCCTTGAATCAGCGCATCCACTCGTTTTTGATTCTCCTCATGCGTCACTGAAATTGGTCGTCCTGCTGTTTTTTCATCAAACACCTTCATCTCGCCCCTATTGCAGATTTTTGCACGTCGAATCCATTGGCGAACATTCTTCACATCCATACAAACAGTGCCATAAAGAGTTTTCAAACGCATGTGAATTTCGACGCGCGCAACCTTCCAACGTTAAAAATTCTATCACTGATCGTTGCTTGGTACGCAACTCGGAAGTCGAGCTCATGATAAATGACACTATTACACAACGGCGCGACACAGAAAACTGAAATTTTGCACGTTCAGACTGGACACTCGAGGCTCGAGAACTTGTTTCTATCCCTACTACTCGCACCACGGCGCTGTCGGAGACCTTAGTTATCAATCAACCTGCGTAGTTGCAAAAATCAGGACCCAAGGAAGAGAAAGGAAACGAGATGGCGGAAGCAGTAAAAGGAAACCAAGGCATGACTTTACAAAACTAGAAAATGATGAAACCAAAAATCAGTTCACTACAATGCTGAATAAGCGGGCGAACAAAATTAATTTCAATAAAACCATCGAGGAAGCATGGAACAGATGTAAAAGTGCTGCAGTACAAGAAAAACACGAAGAAACACTGGATGAGTGAAGATACATGGAGGCAAATAGAGGAAAGAAGAAATGTGAAGAGAAGAGGTCTAAGTGAAAAAAAAAAAGAATGAGAAGTAAAAGAAAGTACAGGAAGAGCATAAGAAAATAAGCCAAGAAATAAAATTGAAAATTAAAATAGATAAA